>JAUMJL010000268.1:0-64184 GCA_033558185.1 Dromococcyx pavoninus | reverse complement strand
GTGCCGATCGCGCGAAACTTGCGCCCAGAACGAGAGCTCCGCCCCGCGTAGGCGCGGTCGGTTTGGGGGCGGTGCTGCTCTCGCGAGACGTGGGCGCTGGCCCAGGCCGGGGGGCGGGTCTCGCGATGCTTGCCCATTCAGGCGTGATGGTCGGCGCTGGAGGTGTGGCCGGAGGTCCACGAACTCGGCCTGGACCCGCGCTTCCCCTGGCCCCGGGGCCCATTGTGCTCTCGGTTCTCGTTTAATGTCGCAAAACGCTGTGCTCTAGCAGCGGTGGGGCCGGCCCATGCATCCTGGCCCGGCCCACAGCGGCCCGCGGAGTGGGGAGGGATCGGGTGGGGGAGCTGATCGGCCCGGGCCTTCTCTGGAATCACAGAAGGCCGGGCTGGAAGGGATTGTGTGAGGCTCAGCTAAGCCGAGTGCTGGGCCTGCACTTGGGACACATCACCCCGTGCAGAGCTACAGGCTTGGGGAAGAGTAGCCAGAAAGCTGCGTGGCGGAAAGGGCTTGGGGATTCTGTCTCACAGCAGCTGAACATGAACCAGCAGTAGCCAAGAAGGCCAATGGCATCTTGGCCTGGATCGGGAACAGCGTGGCCAGCAGTGGCAGAGATTGTGCCACTGCACTCGGTGTTGGTGAGGCTGCATCTTAAATCCTGGGTTCAGTTTTGGGCCACTCCAAGAAAGACCTTGAGGGGCTGGAGCGCGTCAAGAGAAGGGAATGGAGCTGGGGAAGGGGCTGGAGAACAAGCGTTACGAGAGGCAGCTGAGTCATCTGGGGTCACTTGCGTGGAGGAAAGGAAGTTGTTCACTCATGTTGAGCCTGTTGTCCACCACGACCCGCAGGTCCTTCACAGAGCTGCTTTCCAGCCAGGTGGAACTCAGTCTGAGCTGCACTGCAGGATTAGGTATTCCCAGGTGCAAAACCTTACACTTCTCTCCACTGAACTTCATAAGGTTCCTGGTGGCCCACTCTTCCAACCTGTACAGGTCTTCCTGGAGGGTCGCTCTTCTCTCTGGAGTGTCAACATCTCCACTCAACTTGGTGTCATAAGGAAGGGCCATTAAAAAGGCAGACTTGCCTAAAACCAAGGGCAAGAGCCCTCTGGGTTGCCCAGGAGGTGGGGGCAAGAGGATCCAGGGGAAAAGACTGGAGGGGGGAAGCAGTTTCAGAATAAAGCCCCTGTGCCAGCGCTGCTGCGTCTCGAAACTGAAGAAACCCACAGTGACACACATTTTGTTTCAGTCAACAACAACAGACTTTAATTATGCCACAAGAATCCTTGAATAACTTAGATGTGCAGAGAGAAACTACCTAGAGATGTCAACAAAACGGTCCAAGACATTCAGTACGATGCCCGGGCGCGCTGCTCAGCACACAGGTCGTACGTAAGCTTTGGTGTGCAGTTTTGGGACATTACTGGCATGTTTAACACAACATCACAAAGACTCGTGGCCTCGCACGCCCCGCGTGCCGCCACGCGCCTCTGCCCTGCTCCGCTTATGGGACTGGTCAGAACAGGGCTGAAGGGGTGAATGGCGAGCAACCAGGAACGCTCCCGGCAGCTTTCGCGGCGCTTAAGCCACCTAAAGCACAAGGTCTATGGCGCTAAACCAATGAGCAGCGAAGCAGCCGCGCCACAGCTCCGGCAGCAGGCTGGGGCGGGCGAAGGCGCGAGGCCAGTGCAGACCGGACACAACATTAATGGGAACCTGGATGTTTGGCGGGTGAGCGCGGGGCAGGATCAAGGCTGGGCAGCCTGCTGCATCTGGGCCTGACGCTTGGCTTTCGTTTGGAGGTACCTGCCCTTCCCTTCCTCGAAACGCCGCTTCTCATCCTCCGTCTCCGTCTGCCAGCGACAGAAAGAAAGCAAAGCCACCAGTGTTAGCTGCCTTGAGGCAGCGCAGCTCTCCCACCCCGCACTTTGCAAGCGTGCGTGGGAGGGAAACGCACTGCTTGTGGCAGGAAACGTAAAGGAAAACCCTGTGCTCCGTGAAATACGTGTGTTTTGACAGCTGGTGTCTAATTAGCTGACAAAATAGGAACACAGAAGAGCAAAGAGCAGGATGAGACTGTGCTGGCTAAAATATTCATCAAGAAGCTGCCCTCAGGCAGTGGTGCTGCATCTCCAGTCAACAGAGCTGGGACCAGAAGAGCTAAGAACAGGTGAGGGCTGGAGCAGGGATGCAGTGGGGATGGGGGACACAGGGGTCTTTATCTGCCCCTCCAGTTTGGGCAGGATGGGAAGCTGCCAAGCCTGTCTTCAACCATGAGAAAGGACCACCCCCCTAGTCTCAACAGCAGCAATTTTCAGAAGAAATCTAACCCAAAAAACCCTGGAGCCTGCTCTGCAAAGGCTCGTTCATTCCCATGTTTTTCTACTGGATAACCCAAGGGAAGAGGATCTGTTGGATAAAAAAGCCAGTCAGGGTCTGCCCTGGGAGGAGCAGGAGAGGGTCTGGTGTGCAGCCCCATGGGGAGAGCTCTTACCAGCAGCTGTGGCACCGGCAGGGGCTTCCCCTCCTTGCTCAGGGAGACATAGGTAAAGAAGGCGCTGACAGCACGGTACCGCTCCCGAGGCTCATCCACGAATGGGTCAGCATCCACAAAGACTTCGATTTCCATGGATTTATTGCTTGTGAAGGTCATGCGCCCCGAAATGGTGATGACGCTGCCTGTGAGGTGGAGAGGGGCCGATTGAGCAGACAGCCCCAGCTTCTGGGAGCAATGTCTTAAGCCATGTCTTATGCTTCTTGGCGCAAGGCAAGTGTAACAGGGACTAGATTTCTCTGCCCACGTGCCCCATGTGCACCCAAGGGTGCCAGGCCATGACACTGGGAGAGCAAAGCGCCCACCACCCCCCAGTACCTTTTTTGATCTTCTCGTGGAAGTTGATGGCATCCACCGAGGCAGTGACGATGTTGGTCTTGCAGTGGCGGGCGGCCACAATGCCAGCAACCTCGTCCATGAGCTTCATGGTGACACCTGGAAGGGGAGGCAGAGGGTCCCATCTCAGGGAAGCTGTTTGGAGGATTTGGGAAAAGCCACGCGTAGCTTAAGACCTTTGCACGACCAATGCTTTGCCAAGGAGTTGGACTGGAGACTGAATCCCAGCTGGAGGAAATCCTCAGTACCAACACAAAGATGCCTGGCAAGAATGGCATCAGGGTGACATCCTCACACACCAGGGTCTCTTGAATTTCCATAAGCAAACCTCAGCCTTTCAAGGCAAGATCAGTCCCACAAACCTCCTGCTTGGAAGGAGCCCTGAGCCATGTTTTTGGGTTGTTTTTTTTTAAGCATGCAATTGATGAAACGTGGCATCAGGCTGCATCACAGCCCTTGGCGAATGTGCCTCTCCCTGGGCTCACATCGCATGCCTCTGCTCTGTCCTGCCCACCCAGCAGGCGATAGGCCAAGAGGAAATTGCTCTAGCAAATGCCAGCTGCTGGATGTTCATAATCTGAGATTTGCAATTTAAGAGTTGATGATGAAACTGTAGCATTTACAGTTTCAGAATGTCAGTTTTCAGGGCCTTCTTTAAGCACAGAAAAAGGCTGAAGCAAAGCTGAACCTTACAGATGGTGGAAACAGGTCTGCACACCCTCAGAGGCAGAGCCTGCCTCCAGAAACACTGAGACACACGAGTCACTCTTGAACCATGCTTCTGCTCCGGGGAGAAGCCAACACGGTGCTCACTCACCTCCATGCACAAAGCCCAGCAGCGTGCAGTCCGATGGTCCCACCAGGTGGATCAGGCTGGACTGGCTGTAGCCGACAGTGTGTGGCTCTGTTAGAGAAAGAGAGCAAAGTGCAGGTCAGAGCTGCCCACCAGCACCCATACGCCCCTGTCTTAAACCATCTGAGGGAAGAAAACATGGGGCTGGCTTGTGCAAAGCTGAAGGATGTGCAAACCAGCATTTAAATTGGCCCCAAGTCATCCTGAGAACAGAGCCCATTTGCCACCTGACCAGCTGCTGCCTCCCTCTAATGCCCACCCATTTTTTTTTCCAGCTCAGCTCATTTCTTCTTTCAAAGTTTTAAAAGAGCTCAAAATCAAACAGGACTGAATTGGATGTGCGTGTGGTTGTGCGCTTCCCCTCCTCAGGCCACCAGCCACACCCCCATCTCCCGAACCTGCTGCTTAGTGGTGTCTCCAAAGGACCACACTTTGCCCTTGGTGTGAAGACCCCAGCCCCACATCCCCCAGCCCTGGCACATGCTGTGATATTGGACTGAATGCAGGCGACAGAGATCGCACTCTCCGACTGCTGGCATAGGAAAACTGCGCTCAGGCGTGGCTGTGTTTTCTGTCTAATGGGAAATGCTAAAGGCACCCAGTGCAGGAAAAAACATCTGAGCCCCCGATCACTCAGCATTGCCTCCTCAGGGAGGACACCCGCGCAGCAGCGCCCGCAGAGCCTTACCTTTTGTCTGCCTGTCTGTGAGCAGGGAGAACAGAGGGGAAAAGGCATTTGAGTAACTTTCATCCCACATCACCCCTGCAACAACCCCTGTGTGCCACCTCTCTGCCTCTGCCTGAGGACCATGGCTGGGCCTGGAGGCCACCGGCTGCTCCCCTCTTTGGCTCGCTGTCAGCACAGCCACCATGTTTCCAGAAGCCAGGACAACTCTTTCAGTAGGAAAGAAATGTCCAGTAATCCCTCAAGGGGAGCATGACCCTCAGGTCCTCCACACAGCTCATCCTCCCCTTTGAACACTGGCTAATGAGATTCTTGCTAAAAACTGACTTCCAGAGAGAGGCTGCAGCTGCAGAGTGCACAAAACCCTCACTTACCCTCATATTCACCCTGTGCTGAGCAAAACCAACTCCTGCTGTCCAGGAGGGGTGCAAGGACTGGTGGCAGGAACCGTGTTTTGGCAGAGGGCATCCCACCCACCAGCCACAATGGGAGATCACAGGTGCCCACCCAGCTCCCCGACTGCGGCTCCAAAATCCTATCCCCACCCCCGACGCAGTGTTTCAGAGCACAGACTCACAGCCACAGGCGCCCAGGGACAGCAGGAGTTGCCTTGGGGACCAGTTTGGCCTCCCAGTGTAGCCAGGATGTTTTCATAGGCAAAGGTGCTGCCTGCATTACCTGGGTTGATGACAGGGAAGATCACATCACCGTTTCTCTGCTTAGTTTCCAGTCGATCCAGCTTTTGCTCCTCATAACGCTTCTTCCCCTCATCCTCCTGCTCCTTTCTTGCATACTGGAAGGAAAGGTGAGTAAGAACAGGGTCGGAAAAGCCACCAGCACAGCTTGGGGTGCTGAGGAGGGCCAGGTTGCCCTGAAGAGGCAAACTCCGGTGTTTGGGGAGCAATGCGAGCTGTTCTACCTGGATGGGGGGAACCTCAAGGACCTTGTTCACATTCTTCAGGGACAGCGGGACATACCACAGCGTCGCCTTGTTTGTCACCTTCTTTGCCCCTGGAGGAGAAGGGGGCAGAGGGTGACTGTGCCAATGCCAGCAACGTTCCACCTGCAACTGCCAGCGCCACAGCACCACATCCCCCTGCCCTGCAGCTCCTGCCATGCTTTGGCTTGGCACAGAGGTGACAATGTGCTTTTGGGAAAGCGTCCCGGCAAGCAGAGCTGGTTGCCACAGCAACGGCAGGAAAAGGACCTTTTTGAGGCTGAGAGCAGCCATGGGCGGAAAATTAGGCAGGAGGAGCTAAAGGTGGATTTTTCCATTCTTGACTAAAAATGATCAATGGAGCCATGATCCCCAGGAAGCCTGCTCAGCCTCCCTTCCCAGCACTGCCTTCCCTCCCTGCCGCCCTCAGTGCTCTCAATAGAAAGACAAGATCTCCTCCCTCCGCCCAATGCTGCCAGCGATATTGGGCAGAAGAGGGGGTCACCATCGTGAGCTCTCAGCTTGTCACAGTTATTCCTGGAGTTCTGGGACAGAGCCACCAGTAGCCACCCACCTGTCAAGATGTTTTCAGACATAACGTTGACCTGGACCTCCACAGAGTGCCGGGAGGTATAGGTGATCTCGGCGCTCACATTGGCCACCTCGCCAATGCACACTGGAGAGAGGAAGTCCGTTCGCTCCACCCGCGCCAGCGCAGCCACACAGGGCTCCTGGGGACGGTGAGACAGTCAGGGTAGTAGCCGCAGCCTCGCCGTGCAGGACTGCAGCCCGTGGCCCCCTGGGGCTGGTCCATGCTGTGCGCGGCTCCAGCACTTCAGCCTCTGCCTTATCAGCCAGTGGCTGCACTTCCTTTCCCACCCGTAACGGATGCTGGGGCCACCTTTGCATTGCCTTTCTCAGGAGATAAAACATTAACAGCAGCGTCATAATGCTTCTGCTCGTAAAACACAATTTCTTTGGGGTACTTCCGCCTGTCAGGGCCATGCTCCAGCAGCAGCCAGATCCGCCAGTGCTTTGCACACAGGAGCAGGGGGGTGACTGGGGAGACCTCCAGGGATGCCCAGCGGTCCCAGGAACCCCTGCTCCTGGGAGAAACCGAAGCCACAATGGGGAGTTCGGAAAGTTGCCTGTGGGCACTCTGGCATCTACTCACCCCACCCTGGGAGTTGCAGTGGCGGGTGCTGATGATGGCTCCCGCCTCCTCGATCATCTTCAGGATGGTTCCCCCATGGACATTCCCCACAACATTGGCATCGTCTGGGCGCATAATCCTGCCAGGGATGAACACAGGAGCTCACACCTCTCCATCACACCCCCATCCCTGGTCCCAGTGTAGCCACCCGCAGGCATGGCTGTTGCCCTACCAGATGAGCTGCTGGGCCATCTCACCATGCTGATGCTGAGCACGTCACCGGCGCTGCCTGCACGTGGCTTCCTGTGAGCGGTGGTAGAAACCGCCCTAAATTACTGCTGGGAGTGGAAGGACGCATTGCTCCCCTGCTGGGGCAGCCAGCTGCTTGGCTGGGACCACATCTTGCCGCCACCACACAACGGCAAACCAAGACTGAGCTGGGCACGAGACCACTCAACCTGGCATCCCAGCTTCTACTGGAGTGGCAAATAAATTGAGTGGAGGAGGGAACACGAGGCCTGGTGGTGACAGGGCAGCAGCTGTGGGCCAGCCCGGAGAGGAGCTGTGCTTTGGGAAGGCAGCTGCAGTGGGAAAAGGTCAGAAAACCGCATACGTGCTGTGCTGCCCATCCTGCCACCTCACATGCACCAGGGCAAAGGCATGGAGTTGCTGAGCTGGGCGTGGTGCGGGCAGCGTCACTGGTGCAGGCAATGTAACCGATGCAGGCAGCATTGCCAGTGCCGGCAGCGTTATCGGTGCGGGCAATGTGACCGATGCGGGCAGCATTGCCGGTGCGGGCAGCGTTACCGGTGGGGGCAGGGTCGCCTGTGCCGGCAGCGTTATCGGTGTAGGTGGGGTCACCGGTGCAAACAATGTGACCGGTGCAGACACCGTTGCCAGTGGAGGCAGCGTTACCAGTGCGGGCAGAGTTACAGGTGCGGGCAGCTTTACCAGTGCAGGCAGCGTTGCGGTGCCGGTAGCACCGCTGGTAACCTCCCGGTTGTCCCCATGCTCACCCGCGGTGCCCCGCGACGCCCTGCCCTGCCTAGCCCCGCCCTCCCCCGCATCCCCGGCCGCGCGAGGCTAACCTGGACACCTGGATGGCAGCGGGCCCGGGGCCCGCGGCGCCCCGCTCCGACATGGCGGCACCGGCGCCCCGCCCGCAGCGCCGCTGCGGCACCTCCGCGCCCGGCCACGCCAAGCGCCCAGGCACGCCCCCGAACGCTTCCATTGGCCGATAGCGCCAAGCCTTGCCCCTCACGCCGGCAATGGGCGGGACCGGGCTGTGTTGGTTGGTGCCGCGCGGGGGCGCAGCGGGGAGTCAGTGTCGCCGTGCCTGGCGGGCAGAGCCCTGGTCCTGCCCGGGAATGGGAAGGGGAAGGGGTGTATCACCTGGCGCAGGTCTGCGGTGTCAGGGGTCTCGGCGGCCCGGGGGGACACGGTGCTCCGGTGCTCCGGTACCGCTGCCTTCACGGACCGCCGGTACAGGCAGAGAGGCGGGCGGGGCGCCGATTCCGCTGTCTGCGGTGCTGACGGCGCGCGGCGGTGCCGCTGTCCGTGGTGCTGACTGCGGGGTGGGAGGGTGTAGGGTCCCAGGCTGTGCGCCCCGCCCGCTGCCCCTGCTGCTCACACCCGGGGAACCCTCGCCGGTGCCCCCGCCGTACACGGGTTCCGCCGTCCGGTCCCGCCATGCACACGGGTCTTGCCGTCGGTTCCCACAGTGCTGTCCCCCCTACACCACCAGTCTCGCCCCCCCGCCCCGCTCGGCGAGACGGCACGGCAGCCCCCCAGCCTCGCCCCGCTCCTGTCCGTGCTGCTGGCACGGGTACTACACGTCGGGGCTGCCGGAGGCGCCCATCGCGTGTAGGAGTCATCCACGAGGTGGGGAGCAGCAGCAGCCCCCCGGACCGCCCTGGTCACGGCCGCAGTCCGGTAAAGCCCAGCTAGCCCGGCAGGGGCCGTCGGGAGCGGAGAGGGGGTCCCGGTGAACCTTGGTGTCGTCGGGCGGGGCGGGCGGAGGGGCGGCCCCGGGGGAGGAGGAGGAGGAGCCGGCGGGGCCGGGGGGCGGCAAGGCGGCAGCGCCGCGCAGTGCCAAGCGGCGGCCGGGTCCGCCGGGGCCGGGACCGGCGGGGCCGGGTCCGGGATGGCGCTGGAGCGGGCGCTGTTGGCGGCGCGGCAGGGGGACGTGGAGGCGCTGCGGGGGCTGCGTGTGGCGGGACTGCTGCGGCCGGGGCTGCGGGACGCTCTGGGCGCCTCCCCCGCGCACCACGCCGCCCGCGCCGGCCGTCTCGCCTGTCTCCGGTACCTGGCGGCAGAGGCCGCGCTGCGCGGGGACGCGCGGGCGCGCAACGGGGCCACTCCGGCACACGACGCTGCCGCCACCGGCAACCTCGCCTGTCTCCAGTGGCTGCTCACGCAGGGTGGCTGCGGCGTGCAGGTGCGAAGGGGGAACGCGGGGGCGCGGGTGGGACCCCCGACGGCGCGGGAGGACGGCAGGGCTCTCCCAGACCCCCGTGGGACATGGGCACGCGTGGACCCCCAGCTCCGCCGCCGGGGGCGCAGATGGCACCGGAAAGGCATCGACGTGCTGAGCTGGGGGTAGCCGGAGGGTCACGGCGTCCCGGTGGGGCTCAGCCCCAAGGGGGCTCTGCTCGCCACCCCTCCCGGGGTTACACAACGGCGGGAGCGGGGCAGTAAGCGGCTTTGACCGGGGCCGGACGGCAGCTAACGCCATGTGATCGGCCCGGGGAAGAGGGGCTGGGAGCAGGGATTAAGCGGGAAGGACGGGGTCAGCATGCTCCGATGCCCTCCTGGCAGGGAGCCAGCTCCGCCGAGCACGTAGGGCGGCCGGGCTGGCAGCACAGTAGAGTCTGCGGAGAGTCCCAGAGCTGCCCACTGCCAGCAGAACAAGGGGGCTTTGTGCAACACTGGCTGGGAGGGCAGAAACACTTGTCCCACAGCCCATCCCTCTCTCCGGCCTTGCTCCGTGCAGCCAGTACCTTTGCCCAGCCTCCCCAGAGCCAGCTCCCACCTGCGGGATGCCCCACTGCTGCCCGCTGTCCCTAGCCCCACAGACACTTCTTGATGCCAAGGGCTGCCCCGCTTCTTCCTGCAGGACACAGATAACTCCGGTGCCACCATCCTACACCTGGCAGCCCGCTTCGGCCACCATGAGGTGATCGACTGGCTCCTCCGCTTCGGGGGCAGCGACCCCACAGCGGCCACAGACATGGGAGCACTGCCCATCCACTACGCTGCAGCCAAAGGAGATTTCCCTTCCCTACGACTCCTCTTGGGACACTGCCCAAGGTAACAGCTCTTGCTGCCGGCAGGCGAGATGGGCCCCGCGCTGGTGATTCCCCAGCGCACCAAGCATGAAAGGGGCTGGCGGGGAGTGTGGTGCCCGCTGCCGCCCCATCCTTCCCTCCTGCCACCGGGCAAGGTGCCAGTGCTGGGGACGAATGTGGCAGCCACCCTCATCGCTTGGCTCCAAGGGCAACACGGCCGCGTTATCAGGTGAAGCAGCCAGCTGCACCTTCTTTATGGCCCAGGGAGAAAGGGCAAGGAGGAGAGCAGTGAGTGCTGGCAGAAATATTGCCACCAGTGCTGGGTCAGTTCCCTGGGCTCCTGGCGCGAGGCGATAACACAGCCGCCTTTGTCCACCTGCTGTTATGTAAATGGATTAGGCTGCCGGTCGAAGAGAGGCTGCTCCCCACGGTAGTGGGGACCTTTCTGCCACCCAGGGCAGCAGGCATCGCTGGACATGGCAGCCTTGCTTGGCTGTCATCACTGCAACAGCATCTCCACTTGCCTCCCAAGCGGTACCTGGGGCCAGGCTGGTTCCTGGGGTAGGTGGCACAGCAGCCCACTAGGCTTATGGTGCCCAGCCTCACCACAGGGCTGCAGCAGATGATTAGGTGGCCCCAATCTGATTTCCCGCAGTGGGCAGAGGCTGCTGGAAATAACTCATAGCTGTGGTGGAGCCCAGGGGGACTTGTTGCTGCCCCACACTGGTGGGCTGGTGGGCTCAAGAGCTGCAGATGTGAACGGGTGCACAGCTCCCTGACATCCCGAGGCAGCAGGAGGCGAATGAGAGCTCAGCACCTCCATGTCCCTGGGTGCCTCCCCCCCCAGCCTTTCCAGCAGGCAGGGCCACAAAGCCCATTGCAGAGTCCCTGTAGGACTCACCAGCTGCAGCCTTCCCATCCCCAGCTATTTATCCCCTTGCCCCAGGTCCCAGGTGAGCTGCCTCAGCCCCATTAATCCAGGACTAATCTGTGGGGTTAACCCCTGCAGCCCACAGCCCGGCCCAGCCATCGCTCCCACCCAGTGCCCGTAGTGCCAGCCCTGGCGTGGCGCGGTGCTGGCAGCCACCCTCCTACGTTGGCTTGCACACTTCTTGCCGGGGTTGCTCTGCTGCCGTCACTGCCTTCCCCCTGAATTATTTAGGGCTGGCCTTGCTCCCGGCCCCGTGCCCGTCCGAAGGCTCCGTTTCAGCCGTGAAATCCAATCCCTGGGTGCTGTCGTGGGATGCTGGTGTTCCCAGCCCACCTTCACACCAGCCCCAGCAGCGGGTGGCCTGGCGTGGGGTCTCAGCCATCTGGCAAAGCAGTTTACCAGCACTTGCCCAAGTGGCTTAACCCCTTCCCGATTAGTGGGAAACGACAATCAGTGCCGAACCCATGCCCATGTCCCCACTGTCCCCCTGCATCCCAACCCCAGCCCCTGCTTGGGGACTGCCCAGCAACGTGCCAGGCCGGTGCTGCAGCACCGTGGGGCAGGCACCCTGTGGCACATCATGGCACGGTGGGAAGGCAGTGCTGGCTGCAGCCCGTCTCACGGTTACAGGGATCAATTATTAAGAGCTCACGATCGTTGTGATAACAGAGCAGAGTATTTATTGCTCTTCCTTTTTTAAATATTCAACAGGGTTTTTTTTATGGAGTGCTTAATAAAACAGCTTCCTGCGCAGTGGGGATGCAGGATGCAGAATATGGGGCTGTAGGAGATGGCACACAGGGATATGGGGGGCAGGCTGTGTGATTTGGGGTGCACAGTGCAGGATGTGGGGACACCAAGGCCCATTGAAACAACAGGGGGATGCCTGTGCTGGCAGTGGGGCTGACAAGGGGCAGTGGGGCCAGGCAACACCATGATGCAGGCTGGCCTTTCCCTGCTGGCTCCACTGCAGCCAGTGCTGCCTAAGCCTCTTATTTAAAAATACTGCTAAATTGCAGTGTCCAAAAAGAGCCGGAGGAAGGAGCTTAGTCTAAGCAGGCTGATTAACTTAGTGACCTCCCACTGCAGCAGCCATCACTGCGCAAGGACCCCACAGGGAGCTGTGGGGTGGACGGCCCCCAGTCCACGCTACCCACACTGCCTGGTCCTGGTGCTGCCCTGCCTGATCCGTCCAGCATGTTCCATGTACCCTGTGCGTCCCCTGTACCCCCACATATCCCTATGCCTCCCCAATCCACGTATCCCCTGGGCTGCCATATGTCCTCCAACTCCAGTGTCCCCTGTGTCCAGCCATCCCAGCACGCTGCCAGTGGCTGTGGGTGATGGGTGCTGTGCCCTGCTTGCAGCACACTGAGTGCCCAGACCAAGACAGGGGCCACCCCACTGTACCTCGCCTGCCAGGAGGGCCACCTGGAGATCATCCAGTACCTGGTGCAGGACTGTGGGGCCGACCCCCACGCACGCGCCCACGATGGCATGACCCCACTGCACGCTGCCGCCCAGATGGGCCACAACACTGTCATCGTCTGGCTGGTAAGTGCTGTCTGGGCATGACAATGGTGGCAGGGCATGGTGGCACGGCACAGGGCTGGCGGCACCGGCACTCAGCCTGCCTGCCTGCGCAGATGAGCTTCACAACAGTGAGCCTGTCAGAGCGGGATGCCGAGGGGGCCACGGCCATGCACTTTGCCGCCAGCCGTGGCCACGCCAAGGTGCTGAGCTGGCTGCTGCTGCACGGTGGGGAGATCACCACTGACAACTGGGGCGGCACACCCCTGCACGACGCTGCTGAGAATGGCGAGCTCGAGGTGGGTGCCAGGAGCTGGTGGATACCAGGGCATGGGGGAGGGACACCCTCCGTCCCTGCCACGCAACCCCCTTCTCCCCAGTGCTGCCAGATCCTGGTAGTGAATGGTGCCGACCTTAGCATCCGTGACCAGGACGGCTACACGGCAGCAGACCTTGCCGACTACAATGGCCACAGCCACTGCGCCCAGTACCTGCGCACCGTGGAGAACATGGTATGGCAGTGGGAGCACAAGGGGAGCACATGGGGCTTCGCCGCTCCCGCTGCACTGCCTGACTGCACGGCTGTGCTGGCAGAGTGTGGAGCACCGCGTGCTGTCGCGAGACCCCTCAGCTGACGGGGAGTGCCGGCAGCCCGACTCGGGCATGTCATCGCCCAACACCACGGCATCGGTGCCCCAGGCACGCTTTGAGGTGGGCTCCCCCACCAGCACCCTCTCCAACTACGACTCCTGCCACTCCAGCCAGTCCAGCACCGGCGAGAAGAGGGGCGGCTCTGCGGTGGCCCCCGGTGCCCGTGAGTGTGGGACTGGGGGGGTGGGAGGTGGGGGGGCCACAGGGTCAGCCCCCCTGACACCCTTCCCTGCACAGGGATGCCTGAGCCGGCCCTGGCGGACATGCAGGCCTACATGGACATGCTGGACCCTGAGACGCGTCCGCGGGGCCAGGGGCCAGCAGGCGAGGGTCTCCTCCCACCTCCACCCCCTGCCTTCCCACCACCCCCACCCCCACCTCCCAGCACCCGGCCACCCCCTCCACCCCCTGGCTACCCTGCACCTGCACCCCCTGCCGCCCCCCACACCGCCGACATCTACGTGCGGGCCAAGAACAACCTGCGGCATGTGGAGAGCCAGGCGCTGCGCCGAGAGGTATGGCCACACCCTGTGCCCCACACACCATGTCCCATGCGCCCCGTGCCCCACGCATTGCTGCTCCCAGGGGGACATGCATCAGACATTGAGCCCTGTGGGAAGCTGTCACCTCTTGGTGGCACTGGGAGGGGACAGCCCCAGCTTGGGGTCACATGCCTGCAATGCTGGCACACACCGAGGGGCTGAGGTGCAACTGGCAGCGAGCAGGGGGTCGCCAATGTTCCAGTGCCACCAGGGCACTGGGCAGCCTTACTCAATCGCAACGCTGGCTGAAGCACCTGGTAGCACCATGCAGGCTGGCACATGGCAGCCATCGCAGCCGCGCCCACATGGCCCTGGCGATGCCACCAGCACCGCAGCAAGCTGGGCGTGGGCAGCTGCGCAGGCTGTAACAAGAGCAGCCGGCTCTGGTGTCACCCGCGCTGCAGGTGTCGGGTGGCACAGCCAGCGCTGCCAGGAGCTGAGAGGGCTCAGCCGGGCGTGCACAGGTAAGAGGGGTGCAGCCCCCCAGGGGGGCATAGGGATGTGGTGGGTTCAGGGCACCCAGACCCCTCACCAAGGTTTTCGCCACTCCACCACGGCTGGGAGCACAGTGCACGGCCAGGGGCTAGGGCACTGGCAGAGCCCAGTGGTGGGGGAAGGGGACACACGAGATGGGGGTCTCAGAGGAGCAGGGTTTGCCAGGCCCATGTGGGTCTCAGGACCCTGTTGTGTTCGTTGTGCACAGCCCTGGCTCGTTAGTGTTTACCAGGGTAACGAGCGGCCCTGCTGGGGGCTACAGAGCCCAGCAGCACTGAGGAGCTGCAGGCGTGTGCCAGCCTGGTGCCAGAGCAGTGTGGGCATCCCATGCAGCGGGACTGAGCGGCATGGACCCTCGTGCTGGGCTGGGGCTGCTGAACGGGAGCAGGGCTGGCAGGGTTCCCATAGCAGCTGGAGCAGGAAGCGCCGAGCTGGCACTTGTTGACTCAGCTGGGCTTGTGCTGAGCACCTGGGCTCGCTATGCAAATGCCATGGGCAGAGGTGGCACACGGAGAAATGCAAATAGCAGGGGGCCCGGCACAGGGAGCGGGGTTGTGCCTCTGCGGCACCCCCAGACCCGGGCAGCTGGCACAGCCCCTGCAGCACAACCTGCAAAGCTTCTGCGGAATGTGCCGGGGTGAGCCGAGGCTGAGCTGCCCAAGAGCCCTGATCAGAGGCAGGTTTGGACCTGGGCCCCACAGGGGATAAGCTTCCGGTAATCCACAGCCATGGCTTGGGACTCCTGTTCCCAGAGGGTTATCCCGGGGGAGGCTTGGTTGGGCTCTCCTAGGCACAGGCTGTGGGGTCACAGTGCCAGGCACCAATGGCTCTTTGTGCCACCCCGGTGTGCAGCCCCTGGTGCTGAGCAGACCCCTGCCTGCCGCCCCCCAGCCTGGCATCTGCCCCACGGCCACTGCTGGCCCAGCCCTACTCCACCATGGCGCAGCCCCACGGCTACACTGAGCCGTGCTCCCTGTTGCAGCTGGCGTCACGGGAGAGCAGCCCTGAGGGCCTGCGCCGGGCTGACTCCACCAGGAGGTCGAGGAATTTCGGCAAGCAGCCGAGCACCGGCGACTACTACAAACACCTGGGGCACGGCACAGCTGAGCAGCCCAGGCCGCGGCAAATGGCGCACAGCGAGGAGGTGAGAACCCGTGCTGCGAGCCTACACGTGGCTTAGCAGCTCCAGGCGACGCCTGCCCATGCTCCCCTCCAGGCATCGCCCATCTCGACGGACACCATGCGCAATGGTGAGAGCAAGGCTGGCGCCGAGCTGCCACCACCACCGCCGCCGCCACCACTGCCTGATGCTGCCTGTCTGCCACCCCCGCCACCCCCACCGCCGGCTGACACCCCCGCCGGCCCCCGCCGCTCCTCCTCCTCCACGGGAAGTAAGTGGCGGGTGCTGGGTGGGTGTGGGCAGTGATCGCGGGCACCGTCCCGTTGGCTGCGCCATGGTGGTGTGTCTCCTCCCGCGGTGCTCCAGCTGTGTGGCTCCTGACGACCTCTCTGTCCTTCTCTCCTTCGGTGTCGGCGCGGGGGCCTCCACGCCCGCCCGCCCCCGCCTGCTCTCACTGCTGGCTGCTTCTCTTCTCTCTTGTCTCACGGTGGCCAAATCCTTTCTCTGCCGTGCGCCCTGCACCACTTCTCTGCTTCTCCCCCTAGAAGGAAAGGCGCTCAGGCAGATGAAGAGTAAGTACCAGTGCCCCGTCACCCCGTGCTCAGGGGGCACCGGGCACGGCCAGAGGGGCTCGACCCGGCACCATCCCACACCAGAGCTGTGGGGCGTTGATGGCCACCATGGCCAGCACCCACATGCCAAGCCCTCGCTGCTACGTTGCCAGGCTGGTGCTGCCATGCGGGTGCACTGAGCGTTGGCATGGGGCTGCCGCCGACGCCGGGCAGAGGGCCCCACGCCCCACGGCCCTGCTGCCGGCCCCGCACACAGAGGGCCTTTGTTCGCTCTCAGCCGGCCGGCGTGACCCCGCCACGTGAGCGCACCCGCCGCTCCCCCGCCACTGAGCAGCCAGCAGGCTTGGCCGACACTCGGCACCTGCTTTATTAGCGCTGGCTCCCAGAGCTGGGGGGGCTTAGCTGGCGCTGGATGGCAGCGTGCGCGCCCCGCTGCACCCGCAGCACCCGTCTGCTCCCAGCACGGTGCGGCCAAGCGGGGTGAGCTGCAGGCACCGGCAGCGGGGAGGGGGCTCTGCCTTGTCACAGCACCATGGGCCGTTAGGGACCCTCCCATGGCTGGCATGGACGGTGGGTGCTTGCGGAGCGTGTGGAGTGAGTAGCAGCGCGGGCACCCCTGGGGGCACCATGTACCCTGGTGCTGGCACAGGCTGTTGGTGCATGCAGACTGTGGGCTTTGGGGGAGTGCAGGGCATCCCGGTCCCCTGTGAGGTGGCATGGGGCTGTCCTGATGTGCCGGGGCTGCAGCCATCGTGGAGCATCCTTCCATGGGCAGCACAGTGCCACGGCCGGGGGTGGCATTCAGGGCAGGGGTGACATGAGCTGGGGGCTTTTTCGCTGGGGTCCTATGGACCCAGGGAGATGGGTGATTGGTACTGGGGGCTGTTCTGGTCGAGTCCCATGGTCCCAGGTGCTGCAGTTCTTGTTCCTATGGCCATGGTGAGCCGGGTGATGGGTGCTGGTCTGGCAGGGTGCCATGGACCCAGGGAGTTGGGTGCCAGGTGCTGCGCCCATGGGGGTCTCAGGGGCTCCTGGTGGTGGTGGGCAGCCAGCTGCCCCCCCCACGCCAACCTCCGCGGGATTGGGGGCCACCAGCAGTAGGGCCCTTACTGCCCACCCTGCCTCCCCGCAGGCACCAAGTCCTTCAACATGATGTCCCCCACCGGCGACAACTCGGAGTTGCTGGCTGAGATCAAGGCTGGGAAGAGTCTCAAGCCAACGCCGCAAAGCAAAGGCTTCACCACAGTCTTCTCGGGCAGCGGCCAGGCAGGGGCCAACGTAGGTGGTGCTGGGAGAGCAGGGGAGCCGGCATCACGGTGTGGCACGGCCCCGTGGGCACCCACGCACCCACCCTCCTTCCTTCCTCCGCAGGCAGAGTCGCCGGTGTCCTCCCCATCACCCACCAGGACGCCCACTCCACCGGCCACCCCTGAGGCCACGGGGCCACCGCGTTGCCTGGCAGGGGCATCGCCTGAGCCGGTGCTGAATGGAAGCTCCCCAGTGCCGGCGGCAGGCGCGGGAGTGGCCGTGGAGGCGGAGGCGCTGGTGCCGAGCCACGACGAGCAGGGTCGGCCCATTCCCGAGTGGAAGCGGCAGGTGATGGTGCGCAAGCTGCAGCTCCGCATGCAGGAGGAGGAGGAGCAGCGGCGCAAGGTAGGGGGGTCCCACGCGGTGCAGCGGCGAGCGCGGCGCAGGCACGGCCCGGTGGCTCAGGACCTGGCGAGACGGAGTGCGTGGCATTACCCCAGGCTCCCGGCCACACGGGGACCTGCCCTCATCTGCACACAGGGGTGTTGCGGCGCGGGGGTGCCACGTGTGGCGGCGGCAACACAAGGGGTGCGCGGAGCAGCCTCAAGAACGCCTTTACCCTCTTTCCCGCCGCAGACCGGGAGCTGCTCGCCACCCCAGTGCCGGCGCAGGTCCCCCAGCTGCGGGGTCTTGCCGGGACCTGCCGGGCAGCCGCTGCGGGAGGAGGACATGTGGCACCTGGAGAGGCGTCTGGGGAGCCTGCGGGTGATGCACGGAGCGCGGCCCGAGGAGGAGTTGCCGCCGCTCTCGCCACCGCCCGCCGCCCCGGCACCCCAGCGCTTCACCCTTGTCCGCGAAGACTCTTGGTGCCCCACACTGCTGAGGAGCGTGGCTGCGCCGCTGGGCGGCCGGGAGGGCCCAGGGCTGGGGGGAGCAGTGGGTGGCCCTGGCACCCAGCATGATGCCCAGCGTGAGATCCAGGGCTGTGGCGTCTCTGTCCGCAGCCTCAAGGCCAACTATGACGGTCCGGGGGAGGCCCCCACGCCCCTCCCCAGGGTCACCAAGCGCAAGCGAGTACAGCACCCTGGCAGCACCCGCCAGCCCGTCCTGGAGGAGGAGTATGGGGACAGGCCACCGCGGCGGTGCCAACCTGCACCGCCAGAGCCAAGCGGCCTGCAGCAGTGTGCTGAGGCGCGGAAGGAACGTGTGGTCTTCCTCTTCCTGGAGCACTGGAAGAAGCGGGCGGTGGCGGCAGCATCTGGGGAGGAACGGCCGCGGCGGCCAGGGAGACGGCGGCTGGCTGCAGGGCAGCTGCTGGCCCGCTGGAGGAGCATTGCCCACCGGGTGCCAGGGCGACAGATCCGGCGCCTGAGCCGCACCATGGCACTCTACTGGCCCCAGCACTTCCTGCCACATGTTGGCGGTGCACCAGTGCCCCACGACAGCCTCCCACTCGACCTCTTCATGCTGGGCTACTTCCAGCTGCTGGAGATGCCACTCAGCCCCGAGGAGCGGCGTTTCCGTCACCTCCTCTGCTACGAGATGTTTGACCGCCTCGGCAGCCACAGCTGGCCCCACGTCCGCCGCTTCCACTGCGCTGTGCTGGAGCAGGTTGAGGCTGGCCACCGTTGCTGGCTCGATGGCTTCGACGACCTCGTGGAGGAGTTTTTTGGGGGAGGTCCCACCGTGGTGGCTGAGAGCCCACTGGAGCCCCCCCCCCCAGCTCCAGGAGGGGAGGGAGCAGCAGTGCCAGTGCCAGAGCTGGGAGAATTCAGCGAGGAGGACGTCTGCCGCTTCATTGACCGCAGTTTTTCCTTCTGGAAGGAGAAGGAGGCGGAGATTTCGGACACCTGAGCCCGGCAGGATGCTGTGGGCTGTGCCAGCAGCATGGTGTGGGGCTGGCCGAGAGCGGGCGCTGGTGGCAGCAGAGCCCAGTGCCCGGGTGTGCTCAGCTACCTCCGTGGCTCTGGCAGTGCCGTGGTTCGGCAGAGGGCTCGGCGTTGGTTCGCGTGGCCTCAGGCCGAGGTTGCAGTGTGCCGCTTGCCGTGGCTGTGTGTTGTGCGGGGAGTGCAGCGCGGGGGCTGTGCTCCCCTCTGGTGTGGTGTTTGTGGTGCCAGGGTGGTGTGGGGCCCCGCGTGTCAGTGCAATAAAGCTGTGGTGTGCTGCGAAGGGCTGCCCGTGCCGCGCACTCCTTCCTCCTCCACACGCCGGTGGCAGGCAGGCGATGAGGGGCAACATCGGCAAAGTCACGTGCCAGCACCGTGCCAGGAGCACGGCTCAGCCTGTCTGACAGCGGAGCGCAGTGCCAGCGCTGGGACGATGCCACTGAGCAAGGGTGGGCTGCTGGCAGTGCAGATAACGCAGGTGTCTGTTGCAGGAAAAGGAGGAGGAGGCACGCCTGGCCAGCATGCCAGCCTGGAGGAGGGACATCCTGCGCAAGAAGCTGGAGGAGGAGAGGTGAGCTGGGCCTGGGGGCTGCCGTGCCACACAGCCACCCCCATGGCCACACTGACCCTGTTCTTCCCTTTGCCTTCACAGGGAGCAGAAACGGTGAGTGCCAAGAGCCCCTTCCCTGGGCTGGCAGGTGGGCACTGCGGCTATGTCAGCTCCGGTGACCGAGATGCCCCGTGCCCTCTGCTGCTGAGCAGGAAAGAGGAGGAGAAGCTGAAGCGGGAGGAGGAGGAGAAGGAGAAGGAGCAGTCGGAAAAGCTAAGGACTCTCGGGTACGATGAGACAAAGCTGGCGCCCTGGCAGCGGCAGATCATCCTCAAGAAGGGGGACATAGCCAAGCACTAGCCACGCCACGCCGCACCACGGCTCTTCGCGACGGGAGGAGGCCGGCGGGTCCCACCGCGGGCCGGGACGTGCCTCGGCACCCTCCTCCCGCCACGGATGGCCATGTAGCCTGACCCGGAGGAGCCCTCCACTGCCGTCCCGGCCACCCGTAGCCCCTGTCCTGCTGCCACCCCGTGCTGCCCTTCGCGAAGCGAGCTGTTGCGGCATGGGGCACCTGGCTCCTTGCGTGCCACCCGGCTCAACTGCTGTGGCTGGGCTCACCGCACCTCCCTGTGCTCCACACTGGCACTGCTCACCATTGTGGCTGTGGCACACTCACCTCTACTCTTGCTCCTCCTGCCTCCGGAGCTGCTCGAGGCCGGCTCCCCCCTGCCCCACATCGCCTGCCTTTCCAGCGATTAAATCGATAAACCCTGCCAGCAGCGCCCTGCGCCTTCCTGGGGCTGCCCACACCACCCCCTGCCTGCACTGCCCTGTGCCCACCACCGTGCCCCCATTACCTGTACCACCCCATCACCTGTACTGCCAACATCACTCACATCGTCACCATCACTCACATTGCTGCCATCACCCCCAGTGTCCGATCACCTGCACTGGCCACATCACCAGTGGTGGTCCTGGTGCCATTGGTGCCCCAGAGCCCTGCCGGGCTGGCGTAGCTGTGGTAAGAAGGGCCAAGGCCCAGCGATGGAGATCACGAAATTTTATTGGGGTGGGGGCAGGCACGCCCAGCTGTGGGCGGCCTCGAGAACTTTCCCATGGGTTCTTGACGGGCGCGGTGCCCACTCGTCCCGCGAGCGGCCGGGCATCCGGCATGCTGGGGCATGGGATCCCCCCCAGCCCTGGGGGCAGGACATAAATGGGGGGGGGGCAGGTGGGAGGGCAAGGAGGGGGCATAAAACTGACATAAAATGTCTACACGGCATAAGTAACAATACTTAGGGGTATGGCTTGGCTGAGGCACCTGGTGAGCCAGGGAGGTGCTGGGACCTCCCCCTGCTGGGGCAGCAGTGCTGGGGTCAGGGCCCTGCCAGCAGGCTCTGGCGCAGCGCCTCGGCACAGCCGGCCAGATCCATGTGCTCCAGGGCAGCGAAGACACGGTCGAGTGTGGCACTGGTCTGCTGGCACCAGCGCTTCAGCATCTCATACTGCCGGTCGCGGATGTGGGTCACCTCCAGCTCCACCAGCTCGATCTCCGTCTCCCGCAGCTCCAGCACCCGCATGAACTCCTTCCAGCGCCGCACTGGCACCACGTCGATGACAGTGTAGAGCTGGCTGCCCTGCAGCAGGGTGCCACAGGGCTCCGGAGGGGCGGAGGGCTGCACCTCACCATGTGGCTGTGCTGCACTGCTGGGCTGCTCCCGCAGCAATGCCCACCGTTCTGGGCTGCAGCTTGCTGTGCCGGTGGCGAGCGTCATCACCTGTGGGGAGCGCGGCCGGGTCCAGTGCGGGGTATCCTGCTCCCGGGCACTGATCTGTGGCATAGCTGCAGCCCCGGCAGTGGTGCTGGCTGTCTGCGTCGTGGGGAGGGGGCTGCTTGTCAGGGCATTGTGCCGGAGCCGCTTCCTCTTGTGGTAGATGGCAAGGGCGCCCAGGAAGAGGGGCCCGGTGAGCGAGAGTAGGAGGTACTCCAGCCCCGAGCCTATGAGGGGGAGCGGGAGCATCCCTGTTAGCCAGCTGGTGTGGAATCCCCCACACCCCCACACCCAGCGCTGCTGTCCCCATACCTCGGCTGCCACCACACACCCGCTGGCACTCCTTGCCGCATGTCTCAGGGCTGCTCCTACAGGGAGAGGGGAGCTGTGTGTGCCATGCCACAGGCCCACACGCATCCACGGTCGTGGCACAGGGAAGGTCAGAGCTTACATGTGGCATGGCCGGCACTCGCTGCCTTCGGCATAGAAGTAAGGCTTGCAGCCACCACAGAGCGTGTCCTGTGCTTCTGTGCCTGTGGAGAATGTGGCGTCAGGCAGGGCAGCACTGGCAGCACAGCCAGCACGGGCACGCGGTGGCCCAGACGGCAGCACTCACAGGGCTGCTGGATGAGCCGTCCGGAGCAGGACTGGCACTGCCGGCACAAGAAGTGGCTGCAGTGCTCGTCGATGCAGTCGCGGAAGTGGCCAGGCTCGCAGCCGCAGGCAACGTTGCTGGTGGCTGAGCAGTTGCTCAGCACGCTCTGGGAAGCTGCGGGAGGCGGGCAGAGAGAGGCACGGTGCTGCAGGGCCCAGCACAGCACCTGACAGTGAGGTGCAGCACAGTGCGGCACGGCACCAGCTCACCTTGGTGGTCACACTCATAGCAGGCCTGGCACTTGGGAAAGGTGTTGGGTTGGGCGCGGAAGGTGCCGGTGGGGCAGGCGGCACAGTCGCTGTAATTGCTGTGGCTTGAGCAAGCACGGCGCAGGAATGTTCCTGGGGGGACATTGGGGTGACAGGGAATATGAGCGCCCTGGGGCGATGTGCCCAGTGTGGCAATGAGCCGTGCCGCACTGCCAGGGCAGCTCTCACCTGCGGGACACGGCATGCAGCACCGGCGAGCCCCCTGGATCCAGTTCATGCCGGTGGGGCAGGCGGGTCTGGCACTGTGCCTCCGCCAGCGGGCAGGCGGCTGCACCCCCACCCGCTGCCCCTGCGGCACCGTGCAGTCCTGGCCCCCTGGGGCCTGTAATTCACTCGCCACCAGCCACAGCACTGCCAGCATCACCTGTGGGCGGGGAAGGGTAGGGATACAGGTTGGAGGGGACAGGGCAGGGATGCAGACAGCTGGGCGCCCCGGGAGCCAGGCACCCACCCATCCAGCCGCATGTGCTGCACTACCTGAGGGCAGTGCTGGTCCCTGCCCGGTGCTGAGCTGGGCAGGACGGCCCAAGCCATGGCCGCTCGTGTGGGCGCTCAACCCCAGAGCCGGGAATGCCCCACAATAAGCTCCGTGCCTTGTGTCCCTACATGCCACCCCCTACACCAGTGGAGCCCTCAGGTGCTCTGCAAGTGGTGCCAACAGACTGGGGCTGGGATGTTCATCCATCTGCTTGTTGCCACCTTGATTAGAACGAGGGATTTGGGCACACAGGCTGCCTGCCCACAGGAAAGCCAGGCTATGGAGGTGCCGGCAGCCGGGTGCGGGAGGGTTAATGGTGCCGGCGCTGCCTTTCCTGGGGTTAATCTCCTCCGCAGAGGAGGCGATTTCCTCCCAGAGAGGAAGCCTTGCCTGGCTCACACTCTCCCCGATGCTATCACACCTCATACGTGTGTCCCAAACTAGGTCACCCGTCCCCCGCCACAGGGTGCTGTGCCCAGGGGAGCCCCCCCCGCCCCACGGTCCCAGTGGGGGTGGCGAGGGGGTGCCCGCATTGGCACCCCCACGCCGGGAGGCACCGGCCGTGCAGGCATGGAGCCAGGGGATTCCTCGCTGGGGGCTGGATTTCCCAGCCGCGATGGCCCCGATTACAGCAGCTGAATCATTTTCGATTAAACCTTCTGCTGGCGGCCTGGAAACCGCGCACGGGCTGCCCCGCTCGCTGATGACAGACTGGGGCTGCCAGCGGCACATCTGAGTCACCGCTGTGGTGCAGCCTCGCCATGGTGGGGCCCTGCCTGCGTGCCCTGCGGGTGGAAGGCTGCCCTGCCCCGCATGGGGTGTGGGCCGCGAGCTGCAGCACAGGTACCATCCCACTGCAGGCTGCACAATGGCGAGATCCACGGCTTCCTGTGCCGCACAAGCACCCTTGCTCAGAACGCATCCCTCCTGCAGCCAAGCATCCTGGTACCCGTATGCCAGGACCCTTGCCCGCCCCACCTGGGACCCAGCAGCCCCCAAACCTGACCCGTGCCCACAGGTGCCAGCGCAGCAGGGTCCATGGCTGTGCCCACCCTACAGCCCCATGTTCCCATGGCCACACTGTGGCTGTGCCCGTGGTCTTGGGGGCCGTGCTGTGCCTGTAGTCCCTGCGGCCATGCCACGCCGCAGCTGCTCTGCTGAGGCAGATCCCAGTCCCAGGCATTCAGCCGGGCGATTGAGTGTTATCGGAACACTTGGCACCAAGGTTACGCACTCTCCCCCACTCTGACCACCACAGCCAGGTCCCAGGGCACCCCCAGTCGGTGCCAGGGGCCACGGATCCTGGTGCTGCCAGACTCACCCAAGTCACCCCCAGGCAGCAGCGCTTCATCCTTGCAGCCGATGTGGCTGGGTCATGCCGGAGCGGGGAGGGCACCGGGGCGGTGGGCGCAGCGGGGTGTCAGGGCAGCTCAGTGCCCAGGCAGGATGCCCCGGCACCCCATCGCCGCTGGCAGCGCGCAACGCGTGGAGAGTGAGCAGCAGCCCTCCCCACACAGTCTTTTACACCGAAGGCAGCAGGAGGAAATGCTTTTTTGGAAATGAGTCCACAGGGTGCAAAACCACATGACGGGAGCTCTGGGCGCGGGAGGGACCTGCACCGCCCCAGCACCGCCTGCTGTCCTCCCCTTCCCGCTGGCACAGACCCACTGCGGTGATACAGAGGGTATGGGGGACGGCGCTGAACCCCTCCTCAAGGCTCCATCCCCACCCCAGGGCACGAGGCTGGAGCCGCCCCAGCCCCACCATGTGTCTGCCCCACAGGGTCCCTGGGCTGTGCCGTGTGCCCGTCCTGGTGCTGCCCAGTCACAGGTGCTCACAGCTGAAGGATAGGTGAGCAGACGCAAGTGTGCACCAGCTGGGTTTATTGCTCAGCCGGGATGTGGAGCACAGCCTGGCACGGCAGCTGGCTCTCTATCCACCACTACCACATCTGCCCAGTGCCCACCATCCCACCCCCAGGGCAAACCCTGCCCTGGTCAGGTCCTGGGGCCACCCCTGCCCCAGCCCAGCACCATCCCCTCTGCCCACTGGCCCAGCCTCCTCTCCGCACTGCCACACCACCCTGCCACCAGTGCTGCATCCCTCTCAGCACCTGCCCCACTCTCTGCTGCCAACGTAGTCATCCCTTCCTCACCCCCCGGAGCCACCCCATGGCTCCCACACCCCAGGGCCAGTTTGGTCCCAACAGACACCCCTCATCTCTGTGGACGAGGGTTCAGTACAAGCTGTGTGCCACACCTGTCCCCACTCTGAGGACAAGCAGGCATTCCCATGCCACCCTGCCTGGGGCACATCCTCGCCAAGGGTACCAGTCTGCATCCCCATCCGTGTTCCCACCGGCGCAGCATCCCAGTGCCCACTCTGCCCGGCCCCAGCATTACAGTTAGAAGCAGGAGCAGCTCCTCGGCATGGCTGCGTGTCCATCCTTGCTGCCCCGGTGTCTTTCAGACCTCCCTGCAAGGCACAGAGTGGGCAGAGATGCTCTCAGCACTGCTGGCGATCGCCTGGGAGGGGTGAAGCAACCCCCGGGAGAACAGGGCAAGGGTGGACTTACGAGGCAGTGAGCGTGGAGTTGAGCAGCATCGTGGTGCGGATCCGGTAGAGCTGTGTCAGTGTCAGCTTGCGGTGCTGAGCCGCCTGCGGGTCTGAGAGGGTCCGGCGGGCAGCGGGCAGGGAGTCACGACCAGGCTCTCCTGGCAGGGACACTGGGCTCTCCACCAGCTCCTCTGGCTCCGAGAGCTCCGAGGTGGAGCTGCCGCTGCTGCCAGGGGCAGCTGGGGGACCAGGGGCTTGGCCAGTCCAGGGGGGGCCAGCACGGAGGTCAGACAGGCTGTGACTGTGGCTGAGGGAGGGCAGGAGGCCGGGGGGCAGGAGCTGGGGCAGGCTGGCCTCTGACTTGGACTTGAGCACCCTGGTCGGGCAGGGCAAGAACTGCACGGGTGTGCGGCGGCGCAGTCGGGGTGAGGGTGGCCGGGGGGTCGCCGGGGGACCCCGCTGCCGCTCCTCCTCGGCTGCCCCCTCTGGCTGCTGGGTGAAGTCCGGCAGGGAGGCGGGCGAGAGCGTGCCATAGGCACTGTCGATAGACGATGAGCGGCAGCTGCCGGCTGAGGCTGCTGCACCGTGGGGCAGGGGCACAGGCAGGGCGCCCGCAGGCAGCTCACGGATGGGGGTCTCGGCGGAGGTGCCCGTGCTGATGGAGGTGCTGGTGTCAACAGAGGAGCCATCTAAGGTGGAGCCGAAGGGCCCCGCGTCCCAGTCTGGGGAGGAGAGCTCGTCGGCACCATCCACGGCCATCACGGCGAGGGTCTCGGTGGAGCTGTCGGAGGGGCTGCGGGGAGGTCAAAGTAAGAAGGGGGCTGCATTGGGGCAGGGGTGTGCGGGGCCCCCCTCCTGCTCTATACCATTGCTGTGAGTTGGGGCTAGCACTGCCGCGATGCAGGACGGTGGGTGAGCTGGCAGCCGAGGTGCTGCTCTCATCATCCTCTTCCTCTTCTGCCTCCTCCTCCTCCTCCTGCAGGCGCCGGCGCTGCCGCAGCCGCTGCAGCAGGTTCTGGGGAGGGGGAGACATCAGAGAGGCATGGGGCACCCACAGGACCCCCGCTCACCCCCCTGCCCCTCACCTGGGCATTGCGCACTGCCTCAACCCAGCTGCGGCACAGGGACTGCCCGCTGGCCTGGAAGGTGTATGCAGACACTGCACTCCCCAGCTCGTTCAGATAGATGAGGAGGAAGGAGCCTGTGGGCAGGGGCCGTCAGCAGGGCCTGGGAAACCCCCTGCAGCCCCCAGCGCCCCGGTGCCACTCACCTGGGTCCCTGAGTTCCCGGCAGACGACCTTGTCCATCAGCAAGGGCTGCCGCACCACCTTGGCTCGCTCAGCCTTCTTGAGGGGCTTGGTGATGAGGAAGAGGTCGGTGAAGAGAAAGCAGTAGACGTCCATCTAGGGGGAGAGCGGGGCAGTGGGCACTGGCTGGCACAGAGGGCGAGCACGGGTGGGCAGGGGCTGCAGCCGAGGCTCCCCATCCCCCACAGTGCTCACCTTGCTGTCTTTACCTTCCCGCATCCGCAGGCTGCCGTCGAGCAGGAGCTGTCGGGTGTCCTCCGGGGAGGTGCCAGGGATGGGGGCCATCAGGTCCAGCCGCAGAAACTCCTTCAGTAGCTGCCAGGAGCCCCCAACATCAGCGCCGGGCACGGTGTGGCATGGGGTGGCACAGCATGGGTTGGGTTGGCTTGACGTGACACGGCATAGGGTGGCATAGCACAGTGTGGCGTGGGGTGGGGTGGCACAGCATGAGCTGATGTAGCATAGGGTGGCACGGAGTGGCAAGACACAGGGTGGCACAACACAGCATGGGATGGCACAGCATGGGGTGGGATGGCATGGCAGCTGCACCATGCCCAGCCTACCTTGTCCACCTCGTCCGTGCTGCCCTCCACCACCTCGTAGGCATCGATGCGGCTGAGGATGGCAGCCAGGCGCTGTTGCTCCTGCCGCTGGCGCATCCGCGAGTTGACGTGGTTGATGAAGCGCTCCACAGAGCCAATCTGCAGCCAGGGGGTGTGGGTGCAAGGGGCCAGGGGGAACCCCCCCCGCTGCGCCGTGTCACCAGCCCCTTACCATGGCAGTGATGGCATCACGGGCACACGGGTCGTCCGTCTTCTTCAGCACAGACTTGAGAAGCAGTGGGTACTTGGTGAGGCGCTGGTGGGGCTTCACCAACATGTCGCTCAGCTTCAGGCGGCTGCACTGCTCGTGCTTCTCGGCCCACTGCAGTGCACAGGCGTCAGCCCTGGCACCTGCACTGGTCCCGGCCCCCACGTGCTCCCCTTACCGTCACATAGGCGCGGAAGAGCTCGCTGTCCCGCAGCAGTGCCCGCATGTACTCCATGCAACCTTCCTCCTCCATGCAGTACCGTACGTAGGGCTTGAAGAGAGAGCCGAACTGGGGGGACACAGCGGGGTCATGGCAGGGCACAGCGTGGCACAGCCCTGCGCCACGGCACGGGGTCCCCACTCACCATCTTGAAGCCATCGAGGAAGTCGACAGGGTCGAGCAGTGCCCCAGTCTGGCGCGCCTTGGCCAGAACCGGGGCCATGACGCACCGCCACAGCTCGCGGTGCAGCCGGATGATCTCCCCAATGTTGCTGAAGAGCCGCTCAGCATCCACCTGCGGGGGCGAGGAGGGCAGCTGTACAGGGGCGGCACCCTCACCGTGCCAGCATGACCAGCCCGAAGTGCCATCCTCACCGAGGGGTCCCGTCACCAGCCCCCCCTTACCTCACAGAGCAGCCCCGACTCCTGCAGGTTCAGGAGGCAGCAGAGGAAGAGCTGCAGGGAGAAAGGGGGAGCCGGTGAGGTGCAGCCACAGCCCACGGCCTCCCGCTGTGGCGTGGTGCTTGCTGGCACTTACATCGGTGATGACTTTGAGCTTGCGGATGTAGCTGGCCTCCGTGTGCAGCAGCTCCCAGATGGCTTCCTGCTGGTGGCACTGCCGGCGCGACAGGGCCTGCGGGTCTGGCGTCAGCGCCATGCCAGTAGCACCGTGCCAGTGCCCGGCAGAGACTCCATGGCCCCCTGGTCCCCAGCCCTACCTCCACACCATGGATGATCTGCTGCCAGCTCTCCTCCAGCGCCAGCCCAGCTTCGTCCCCGTCCTCCTCCCAGGAATCACGGTCAAAGCGCAGCTGAGGTGGCAACTTGGGCAGCCCGAATGTGCCATAGGCGTGCAGCCGGCTCGCCAGCTGCTCCAGCTTTTCGGTGTCCTGGCCCAAAGTGGGGGCAGAGTGGCTGGGCAGGGCCCGGTGGGCATGGCCTACGGACCCCTTGCTCTGTCAATGGAGCTGGGGGGGCTTGAGACACAGGGGGCCCACTCCAGCTCCTCAGCGTCACCAGGTCCCACACCCCTTCCCACACTCACACTCTACGTACCCGCCCGAAGGAGCCGGCGCTGGTGGCGGAGCCAAAGAAGCCGCTGAAGCGGCTGGCAGCACGGTTCTTCCAGGTGTCAGTGCCGTTGGTGGGCAGGGAGCTGCTGGCCAGGGGGAGTGGCTCAGGGCCGGGGATGCTGGCATCCCCCAGGAACTCAGTCATGTTCTTTCTGCGCCGGCCGGGAGCCTGCAGCGGGCACAGCCGGTGCCCACGGGTCAGCGCCTGGCACCATGAATGCAGAGCAGCCATGCCACCCTGGCGTGGACTGCGGCACAGCATGACCCCACAGCAGGGCTGTCCCTGAGCACCCATGGCATGGAGAGACACCCAGGGGACACCCTGGGCCGCGCCTCTGCCCACACTGACCTGCCTACCTGCATCCCAGGGACCTGGGGCCAGCAGCACCCCCGCCCAGGTGCTCAGGGCATGCCTCAGGGTGCAGACCCCGGCCAAGCCACCCACCCAGCCGTACTCCCAGCTTGGACGGTGGAGTCAGAGCCGGACAGTCTGCACTCGGGCTCCTCCGAAACAAAAGGAGGTGGGGCCAGCACTGAGAACCTAATTTCCCCCCTTGCCAGATAAGCTCACCAGAGCCAAACAATTCCCCGGCAGAGATCAAAGCCCCCCGGCCGGCCGCGAGAGCTGGGTCTCGGCCAAGCAGCTCCCGCTGGCCTTGGCGCAGCTGCTCCAGCAGCCTCCAGGCCTCTCCCTGGCTGTGCTGGGACACGGCTGCTGCCACTGCCTCGCCCTGGCACAGGGGCAGCAGGGCAGGGCCCGCCTGTCACCGAGTCATGAGATGTGCCACCACATGCACAACCTCAGCCCTGCCATGTCCTCTCCTGGGGGAGCCTCCAGAGCACCATCCCCATTACTCACTGTGCTGTCGCATCCCAGGTGCCCTGGGCACTGCCAGCACCATCGTCCTGGCACAGCTCAGCTCCCACCTGCCCCAGGGAAGGCAGCTGGGGTCGAGACCCCCATGGAGGCGGCTGGGTGCCCACTGCCCCCCTGGCCCTGCCGGGGCCATGTCGGTCCCGCAGCCAGGCATCATGATGCTGGACACGGGCAGCCACCAGCCCGAGTCACATGGCCAGCTTGCCACCGTCAAGGGCCACCAGCACAGGGTCAAGCACTGCATGGCAGCCAGCCTGGCCCCACGCCTTATCTGGGGTCAGGGTCCACGGGGCAGGACCTAACCATGCTCTGCATCTGCCAGGCACTCTGGTGAGAGGAGGGTTGGTGGCCAGGGCGACACCCGGGGCAGCACCGAGCAGTTGGGACCCCCAGGGCTCCTGTTTGCCTTTGCTCTGGTGCCACTGGCTGAGCTGCCACGGCTAGCAGAGTGTGCTGCCCGTGTGCCCTCAAACATAGCACAGCCAGCGCACCACAGCCAGGAGCCATACAGACTCTGGGGGTGTCTTCAGCCACCCAGAAGGTGTTGTGCCACTGCCCCATGCTCCCACCACCCCCTCCCCAGTTCCTCCCCCAGGGCTGGCTCCAACACTCACCAGGCTGTCGGTGGCCTCCTGGCGTCCTGGCACCTGCCCAAGGAGTGCAGTGGTGCCAGCAGGGCTCAGAATGGGCAGGCTGGTTGACCTGGTGTCCCATGCTGCCTGCTCCACCTTCAGCTCATCCCCGGGCTTGGCTGCCAGAATACAAGGTACTCAGAGTCCCTGGGGTGGTCAGGGTCCCCTGGGAGCCCCAGTGTGGCAAATCCTCCTGCCTTGCCCCCACCGCACCTCTGACCCGCAGGTAGTGCCCCCCAAAGCGGTACGCCTCGAACTGGAGAGAGAGTGGCGTGTGGGACTGGTCCAGGTAGATGTCCACCTTGCCTGGCTCGATCGCCTTTCTCTCCAAGACCGGCAGCAGCACCTCCCTGCAAGGACACGAGCCCCACGTCAATCTCTGTGTCCATCCCCACATCCATCTCCGTGCCTATCCCCACATACATCCCTGGCAGACTCACCCCAGGGACTTCTTCTTCACAGCTGGCACAATCTCCGCCTCGATATCAACGCTGAGGTCGAACTTGAGGGTGAAGCACTCCTTCCTGGGGTCCTAGGGGGAGGTGGCAGCCGCTGGCCCAGGGTCCCTTGTGCCCAGAAGGGCCATGGCGCTGCCGCACAGAGCACCTGGGGAGAGGGGCCGGTGCCTTACATCCGTGTGCCTGCGCCGAGCCTTCTTCTTGGGCAGCTTCAGCGCTGAGCTCCTCCGCTCCCTGTGGGCATAGGGTGGGCAGGGTGACGGGGACGCTGCGGCTGGGGGTGGGCAGGGCACAGGAGAGGCTGGGGGCTCACCCTCTGCCGTCCACTGCTCCCTCCTCCTCCTCCTCCATGTCGGAGGCAGGGCTGGTGCGCGGTGGACACGAGCGCGTCGACATGTTGCGGGCCAGGATGGAGCCTGCAAACAGGTGTTGAGCTGGGCTGCGCTGGGACCCTCGGCGCCAGCTCCACCTGCATCCCCCTCCCATCCCATCACCACACCAGCCCCGAGTGCTGCCCATTGCTGCACCAGGCCGGTGCCACGGTGCCGCCAGGAGTGATGCCGGCTGCATCCTGTGCAGCTCACCTTGTGGGGGCAAGTCGAAGCGAATGTGACCATCAAAGTGCATGGCGTCATGGAGGCAGCTGTCACAGAGCTCACACAAGTGGAGGGGACCGCTGGCGTTCAGCCGCCGGCACTCGGCGTGGTGGCATACCTGTGGGCACATGGATCAGCCGGGCACCGCCGGCTGTGGCGTGGGAGGGATGGGCAGCACCACAACCAGCAAGGACCCCTATTCTCATCCCCAACTGCTCCTGCAACATTGGTCACGGGCAAAGTTATGCCCAGAGTGGGCATGGTGAAGGCAGTGTGAGCAGGATACGGCCACGAGGTCGGGGGTTCTGCACCGCAGAGCCCCTCCCTGCTGCACTGCACTGAGCAGGGACCCGGGAATGTGGGACATGCTTGGGCACAGGGAGGGGAGCCGGGGGCCTGCACCCGTGCCACCCGCACCTTGCCGGGTGCCAGGGAGGCTGCGCTCCCGCACCACATCCCCTTTGTGCTGGCGAGCACAGTGTCCCTGTGCAGCACGGAGGAAGCCAGTGTCTACAGCAAAACAATGTTCGAAGCCGGCACACTTCCTCTGATTGTGTGCCGGCCGCAGCCGCGGCCCCAGCCCCACTGGGCATTCACAGCGGGTTATTTTTAACTCCCTAGCCGAGCCCTCAGAGTGGTGACCCCTGGCCAGAGCCCACACCACCGAGGGCTCCTGCTAGCCATGCTCACGGCCACTGCGGTGCTGCCAACACTACAAGCACGTCCCGCTGCACTGCCAGCACCTCCCGGTGTGAGACCCACCACACGTGGAGGGGTGCGAGGGTCTGGCAGAGCAGCGCGCCCTGCTCAGGCCTGCCTGTGCTGCTGCAGGAAGGAAGCGCCCGTGCAGCCCCAACCACCCCCGCTTCCTGCCCTCCTTCCTCCTGGCGCTGCTGAGGTCAGAATTGACGCGTTCCCAACACCCGCGCGCTCTCCAAGGGGCCTGAACCCCTCCATGGCACCCAGCAGCGCAGTTGTGGGGCAGTCACAGCCCTGAGACACCAGCCCTACCGTCAGTCCAGGCCACCCTGTGCCCCTGCCCAGCACTGACATAGCCATCATGACACCTGTGGGATCGGCAGTGACCGCAGCCAGTGTTCAGTCAGTGGGGACCCCCCTCCCCCCCCCCCGAGACCCTCGCAGCCACCCCATCGGGATGTGGGGCTCCCTGCCCACCCTGTGCTAGCAGCTCAGTCCCAGGCTTGTCCCTGCATCCTGCCCACATCCCTTTCCCCACCTCAGTGATCTGCCCTGGCCCTGCTGCGCTCCCGGTGACTTTAGCCCTCGGCAGCAGCCCCAGTGCAGCTGCAGTGCAGCTCTGTGCCACCGCAGGTTGAGCCCCCAGCTCACCCGGGACCCCTGCCCCATGCTAACTGCCAGCACCAACAGGTGTCTCTTGTGACAGAGGCCCCAGGGGTCCCTCGTGGTGGTCCCATGGCAGCCACAGCCCAGCACCACACATGCTGGTGCTGGCTCTGCCACCCCAACTGTGCAAACAAAACGCAGCCGCACACCTTCTGGTGAGGCCAGACTGCCCTCCTGCCTCCGTTCCAGTGACACCTCCTGTGTCTGGCATGGTAACACCGTGGAGGCACCAGGAGCCGGGGTACAGGTCCAGCCCGGACTGAGAAGAGACCCTAAATCTGCTCTGGCCTCATGTTTATGAGCAGAAGGGCAGCCGCGCTGGAGCGGATTAGCCCAAATCACTGCTGCTCCATTAAATGCCAGTGGTAGAACCAAGGAACGCATGGCCAACCCGGACAGGGGCTGCTGGCCACGCCAGGGGGGCTGCAGGGAGCAGCAGATCAGGCACAGCTGCTGGCTGCCCCTTCTCGCCCTCGAGACTAACGGCCAGCGCTGGCAGGAGTCACTGCCCAGAGCTGCCCACCGCCTCGCAGCACCCACCTTGGCCGCCCTCTGCTTGCCGCTGCAGTTGGGGTTCTGGCAATGTAGCACTGTCTCCTCCGCCGGGCACGGCTCGCCTGCGGGAGAGATGAGTCTGTGCCAGGGTCACCCCTCCAGCCCCGCTCCCAGCCTGTGGCCGTGCTGACGCTCCTGCACTGCAGACCCTGGGTTTAAGAGCTCGGCAAAGCACTTAGGCTCGGCCTGTCCAGCAGCATACAGCTCTGTGCCCAAGAGGCAGCGCTGCGTCCCGGTTGGGGAAAGCTGCTGTCATTCCACAGCATCAGGATCTGCACTTGCCCCGCACCCCGAGTCGCAGGATCAGGACACGGTCCTGACCCAGCTCCCGCAGGGCCAGCGTAGAGCAGGGCTGCAGCAGGAACACTAAATCTGCTGCTTGCCGGCCCCCAAAGGGGCTTAGGAACCCGTTAAGCTTTGACAGTTAAATCGGCCTTAGGGGACAAATCCTATTTTGACGGCTTTTGTTATGTGTCTCATCTAATCATTTAAAAATAACAGACTTGGGATGGCTCATGGCAAACGGGCAGCACAAACGCCGTCCTGCAGGGCAGCCCCGCTGCGGGACAGGGATGCTCTGATAGGAGGCTGCCCTGCCATGGGGCTGGCGCAGCGCATGCAGAGGCCAGGTGGCTCGGCTGCATGGGACAGTACGGTGGCAGTGGCCCCAGCAGTAGCACAGACAGCACAGGGGCTTCCCCGCTGCGCCTCTCCTCTCTCCCGCACCCCTTCTGCCAACAAAAACAGCATCCGCGCTGGCCCGAGAGGGACAGCAGCCAAGGCTGGGGTTAGAGTTAGTCTGCGGGTAAAGAGCCTTCTGGGACAGCGCCAACAAATCACTGCTGCTGCCCGGAGAGGGGGCTCCATCCGGGCCAGTGCTGGCTGCCCCAGCTCCCAGCCAGATGCCGATCCTGGGTTGCCCATGCTAGCAGGGGTGGCCATGGTATGGCGGGCTCTGCTGGGCGATGGCACAGGAGCAGCCAGGCTGGACTCTGGGCTCTGCTCGCCGCCCCCGGGAGGGCTCTGGGAGCTGAGGCTCCGCACAGCCCCCGCAGCCGGAGCACAATGAGGCCTCTGTCCCTTCAGCCGCCCCGCAGTGTGGCCTCCACCCCCCGCCGCTGCCGTTTCACTTGACTTACCGGGAATAATAATGGAAACAAATAAGGAATTCTTTCATGCACCCAAGGGAAAGTTTTCCTAACTCACTGAGAACTCGAGGCTGGCCAGCACGGCCGGCGGTGCCGGGGACCAGCCCTCACATTGCAGCCACTGGCGTGCCCAGAGCCACTGTTCCCAACGCTGTCCCCAGCAGCAGGACACGCACACCAGGGCCTCAGGTGTGTGGCGGGAGCTCCCAGGCACAGAGCGTACAGAGGGAGCCCCAGTTGGTAGAGACAGGAGAGTGTTGGGGTCCCCAAGTACACCACAGGGGCTGGAGGACCTGTCCCCACCTGGTCACCTCCTCCTCATCCTCCTGCCAGCTGTATCACCACGCCCAGCTCTCCCAGTGATGACAAAGGAATTTGAAATCGGACTGTGGTTCCACCTGAGCACACTGCGGCAGTTTGCTGCTTCCAACATCCGATCAGACCTGGAAGGAGCTGTGCCGGCAGCACGCGGTGATACGGGGGTGCTCCCAGCTGCACCTGCAGCAGCCCTGCTGCATCCCCACTGAAACAGCCCCACTTCATCCCCACAGCATCAACCCTGCTGCAACAGCCTCACTTCATCTCCTCTGCAACCCTGTGGCAGCAGCCCCACTGCTGCAGCCCCACCACATCCAGAACGTCTCCCGACCCCTTGCCCTCATTGCCAGCACTGGAGGCTTTTGACCCAGCGCGACTACCCGAGCCCACTGACCCCCTGCGCCCACCTACCCCCTAGCTCCTCGCTGACGTCCATACTGGAGCTCCAGGAGAAGCGCTCCACGGCCCCGTACTCCATGGTGGCTAGCCCGGCAGGCAGAGCCTCCAGCTCGTAGGTGCCCCGCTTCTTCCAGTACAGAAACATCCCGGGGTCGGGGTGGGGCCCCCCGAGCTGCGCCCGCCCGCCGGTGGGACCAGCCAGGGAAGCCCGGCTCTGGCTTTAAGAGCGGGTCTGGGTCTCTGGACAAGCAGCGCATTGACAGCAGCGTCCGGGAGCCGCGGGGCGGCCGAGGGTGCTGCTGGAGGCTGCCCAGCGCCCGCGCGGGGGGCACACAAAGGGCCTTTCTTCAGCCTCCTACAGACATTGCACAAATTTCACTTTCCGCCGTCTAAGAGAGACATTGGGCCACGCAGACAAGACGCGCTTGTGATTAAAATAATCGGCAAGAAGAGGGGGGCTGTTCGACGGCTCTGCCGTCGCAAGGTTTTTGGGGGGGCAGGAATGTGCTGCCCCGCGGCACCCCCGCACCCACAGCCCTCACGGGGAAAGCCATGGGTCCTCAGGGGGGCTTCCCCCTGCCAAACCTGAGCAAACAGGAAAGCAGCAAATAGGCCTCAAAACCCACAAAGGCAGTGATGGAGGCATCTTTGTCCTGTCCCACACAACGCCCTCCCTTCCCCCCCAAAAACAGGGGGAAACCCAAACATCACTCAGGAGGATCAGCCCAGCCCCTAAACTCAGCAGCACCAACAGCACCCTCTCCCGAAGGCGCTGCACGCTCCCCCTGAGTTGTGCTGCTTCTGAGCGCCCCTTGCCAGAAAATAAAGTCAGCAATTGAAAACAAATCATTGCTGCAAAGTTAAAAGCCAACTTCCCCATCCTGCTTTATTTAGTTCATCTGTAATGCTTTAAGTGCCAAGTGATGGTTTCCCTGTTGATCGCAGTGCCCAGTCCCCACCCATGCCAGTGGGACGCGATGTTCTGTTCCAAAGCATGGCCAGCCCTGCAGTGAGCGCCAGGAGATGGTACGGTCCCTGCGCCCGAGGCTGCACTGTCCACTCGCAGGCACCAGCAGGGCTGGAACCAGACACAAGGCTGGGTGTGGGCACATGGGGTGGCTCATGTGTCCCCCAGCTCTGTCCCGGTCACTGTGGGATCTGCCACCCTCGGCTGTGGCACCAGTGCACCACGCAGGGGGGTTCAGTGCTGGGTGTTTCCCCCATGCCGCCCGCCCATCTCACCTTTCCCAGTGCCTTTTCCGTCTGATTCCCTGTGACTTGAACTCCTGCTTCACCCAGGACCTTCCCCCAGTACCTTCCTCCGTCTGCTCGCCGGCCCTTGTATTTGTTTTAGCCCTGCTCAGGCCAGGTTGCCAGCCAAGCCCTTCCTCACTGCCAGACCCAGCCAGATGGGGATAATTAGGCCTGGATTAAGTTGAAGCTTTAACTCTTTTGAAGGCAGCAATGCACCTCGTGGCTCCTCTCCAGTCCCTCCCCACCAGCCATCCTGTTCAATTTGTTCCTTTACTGGCCCAGTTCTTGAAGCGCTTGGAAATCTCCTGGCACACCAGACAGAAGCACTTCCGGCAGGCCGCCAGTCAAACAGAAGTGGTTTTCCTAAGAAGGTCCTCATCTCAGCCTGAGATGCTCACTCACCTCTACGTGATGCCCACCATCCTCATCCTCACTGTGCCAAATCCCCACCCCAATAAAGAGCTGCGAAAAGAAAAAATTAAAACAATGAAGTTGCTTCACTCTTTCCAGCAGGGCAGAGCCCATCAGGAGAGCCCAGCACTGCACAGCACGTGGGTGAGTTCCTCCCATCCCATTGTAGCATTCACCTGTAGCACAATCCATTCACAGACGGGTGACACTTCCAAGCCAGATCCAGAGCTCATCCCAGACCTGCACCTGAGGAGCTGAACTGAAACCCTGGCAGCAGGGTATGTTGGTGGGACCAGCGGTGCAGTGGGACCGAGCAGCATCCTCAGTCTCTGGGGGCTGCTGTGCGAGGACACACGGTGAGCAGCCAGCCTCCTCCAGCAGCTCCACCTGCATCCAGTCACGCACGGACAGCATTCCTCAACTTGTTCCTTTCTCTCCATATCCCGGAGGAGCAGAGCACCTGAAGGTGCCAGCTGGCCACAGGATCCACGACAGAGCCACCCAAAAGCAGGAACAGCCCCAGCCATGGCTGCTGTAAAGCCGGGTTCACAGCACTGCGGTCACTTTCCCAAATCCAGCACTTCCCGAAGGCCGTGCTGCTAACGGAGAGCCACTTCGCACCCCAGAGCGCGCCTTTGTGGCAGCCACCCATGGCCTGTACCAGCCACAAGAGTCAGTGCAGGCAGAGGAGAACACTCCAACCACCACGCTTTTAACAGACAGGGCTTTATTACAAAACACCGAAATACAAACCGCGACTATAAAACATCACCTGAACCGGACACGCCCTGGTATCCACACTGGACACCCTGACAGGGCCCCTCAGAGCTCGGCAGCGCCCGGGCCCCATGACCTCCCCTAGCTCTTGCCAGTCTCCACACAAACCAACCCTGAGGACCCGAGGCTTCAGGTGTAATCACACTCGAATGTGTACGCCCTCCGCTTGAAATGCTTCTTCTTCCTCAGTTTCCCAGAGCCCAGGATGCTGTAGTTATAATCAGATGTGACATAGGGGATCTCTCCCTCAATGCCATGCTGGAAAGATGGAAAACAAAACCAGAGACCTTTAAGAATGAGAGAAGAAGGGCTTTCCTCTACAGACAGAGCCGACTGCTGGAAAGGAGTGAGCTATCACTGCACAAACCCTGCTCTGGAATCTGAAACATGAGAAGAATGCTCTCCTCTCCTTGCCTCTATGCCTTAAGGACAATTTCCCATGGAGATACCAATCTGCTGGTGCCTACACATCTCTGGACACGCACAAGCCAGAAATAAGATCGGGAAGCCCCACCACCAGCCCCTGCACAGCCAGCTGCCACACTCCACCCACGCAGCACCTACCTGGCCCACGAGAACACAGTTTGGAATAGAAATACTGCCCAGGAGCAGACAATTCACTTGTCTCAGGTTCTCTGGAGGCACTGGTGTCAGAATGTGATAAAGTTTCTTCTCCATATCAACCCCTCGGACGATTCCTGAAAAAACAGACAGGCAAAGTTCAGTCCAGGCTCCCCCAGTCCCTTCGGGCTGTGTAACTGGATGCAACCAAAGCTCCTGGAATAAAAGGGTCTTCTAGAACGGAGAGCAGGATCCAAGATCCACCCTGAGAATTACAGAATCATGTGGTTGGAAAAGACCTTTGGCATCATCGCGGAACACCTGCAGTGCTGTACCCGCTTTTCCAGGGTCTCAGCGTACACACAGATGGCTGACTCCCCAAAACACCTCTCCTTGTGCACCAGTAGAGCGCGACAGAAACTCAAGGAGCTCCATACCAAACTCTTAGTCAGAACCAAAACAAATCCAGTCTTAGAAGGAAACAAACAGGCAATGGAAGGAATTTTGCATAAGCCACATGGAATCTGCTTTTGGTAATGTGAGCCTAGACAGCAAGCCAACAGTCACATTATGAAAGGTGAACTAGGCAAGGCGCCGCGCAGTGCGTTCCTCACAGCTGCTGCTACTGGTTAACGCAAACCAGAGGACTTGAAACTCATCTCATCACAGAATGGAAAACATGATGATCCTCCCATCTCACCCCACTTCAGTGGTTTTTACGGAGCAGGCATTTCTGTTACTCTGTCGCATTGCGACAGGCGAGAAGGCAGCTGGAAGTTTCTGGGCTCACTCACCGAAGCCAAGGCAGTCACACACCGGTGTCTGTGTCAGCAGGACCGGCCCCTCTGTGTGACAGCGGATCTCCTCCGGTATCCTGCAGAGCCCGACCCAGCTGGCATTCAGGGCATACATGATATTGGTGGGAGCGACATCTGTGTGAATGACCCTGACTGCTACAGCACTGAAGGGGACCTAAGGGAGCAGAAACAAGGAAAACCGTATCATCGGCTCAGAATGGACGCAGTCCGAGCGCAGAGACAAAGCCACGGACACATGAGCTGAGGGCTCCAGCCCCCATAATTCTGCTGGTGGCAAACACACCGGTTTGAACGTGAACTCTGGCACAGACAGAACACAGTGTGCCACACTGACCCTCACTCCTAGATACATTGGGCAAAGGCAGCACCCCTCTGCAGAGCACAGAGCCATTTTCACTCTTCTGGAAAACATGAGCCGTGCAAGCAGAGCTGTCAATTGCTATAAGCTGGGCTCTCCACATCTCCACACCTTCTAAAACCACTCCTTTACCTGGTAGGGCACAAGGCTGTGCAGTGGCAGCACTGCTCCAATGTCCGGGTACTGCAGCTGACCCAGGTAGCCCAGGATGGCCATGTCCCGCAGGATCCCGCTGTGCACACGTCTGGAGACACAATGCAGCGAGTCAAGGGGAGGCGGTACACGCGCACACAGCAACCCAAACCAGACACCCCTGGCACCAGGACACCGGGCAGCATTAGCTACTCCTCACCCACGATCAGTTTTTAAAACCTCTACTGCTGAAGGAAGTTTAGAGCTCTGCTTTATTGCCTCTAAGAGATGAGAGGATTTAGGGTTTTGTTTCAAGGCCCTAATTCGAAGGGCGGTGTTTGGTTTGGTTTTTAAAGTCTGTTGTTAGATAATGGAGGAGGAACCTCCCAACAGAAAAGGAGAGGCACCACACAACAGGCGACCAGCAGCTGTTGCTGGGAGCAGAGAGGGAGGGACAACTCCTCCCCTCCCACTTCATAACGACCCCCCCAGCCACTGCCTCCCCAGAGTGCCCAGAACACCCAAACACTCAGACACAACCCACCAGCTCCGACTGATTTCGTGGAGCAGAGCAAGAGCCTCCATGGCCAGGACCAGGCAGGATTTTGTTAAGCCCACTAACACCATACAGCGCTGAACTTCCTACTTACGCTTCACCTGCAATCCCTGCTCGAGGGAATTCCGGGTGGACATATAGCAACTTAAACTCGGGAGCTGATGCATCTCCTTCCCCTTCCAAGGATTTCCAGCTCTCTGCTGCGCTCATACCCAGCTGCTTGCACTTGGACTGCTGTTTGCCCTTGGTGTACAGGCCGGGAGTGAGATGGACGTACTCCGGGGTGAGCGGAGCCATAGCCTTCCAGTCGTACACATCCATCTGAACAATGTGACTGGGTGACAACAGCCGAATGATATCAATCAGAAGCAGCAACCCCTCACCTTTAAGGAGGAGAGAAAACATGATTGCTGCTGCCACCCAAACAGGTTGGAATGCTGTTAAGGAGACCAGGACTAGCTCAGGTGGGGTTAAGCTGTATTTCTGGTTCCAGACTCTAGGCAATACAGTGTGGTACTGCTAGGACTATTGCCCTCGCTCCGCACCACCTCCCGAGAACAGGTTTACCCTCTTTACCTTTCACCCAGCCCATGGTGTTGATGACCAGCGGCACCTCCTTCTTGTAGGAGCTGAAGACACACTTGACAACATCGAGGTATCTCTCCGTGTCCTGCTCACAGCTCGTCTGCCCATAATACACCATCTTACGGGGGGTCTGCTGGTGAGTGAAAGGGGGGCCTGAAAAAGCAAGCAGCAAACCTCTAGTGCCTTCTGTAAGGCAAACTCACCCCTTCCAAAATAACCTGTCCTCTTTCCACATACCGACAGCCCCAGCACAGCCTGTATCTATAGGCTTTCTGTCTATGCCCAGGCTCCATGCTAGCAGTGCTGTTTGTTTGGGGCTCTGGGTTTTTTTTGTTTGTTTTAAATCACTGGGTTTTACACACTTGTGAATTTTAAAACCAGTGTTATATGACGAACTTTCCAAAAAATAAACTGGCTTGACTACATCCTTTTTAGACAGCAGCCAAAATCCACAAAACCACAATTACCAGCTGTCTCCCTGGCTTTAGGTTTTGTTATGCTTGTAACAGCAGCCCCCAGTGCACACGGATCCCACTCCGTGTTTCTCTAATTTATCTATGGATACTAAAAACTGGGAAACACGTTCCCAAAGAGACCTTTCAAATCTGTAAGGCTGAAAATTCACTTTGACAAGCCACAGCCTCTTCCACCACCCTATAAACAAACGTCTTCTCTGCTTAAAGAGAGAAAGAGCAGGCAGGGAGAAGGGCTCCATGTCACCCAGCAAGATTGTCACGTGGAGCTATGATGTCCCCAGCAAGACAACTTTATCAGCCCTTGTATTTTCTCCATGCACCTTTGACAGACGTGGCAACTTCCACCAAGCCTCTACTCAGGAAGTACCTCTGGAAACAGAACTTCAGAGAATGGCAACTATAGAGAATGGGAAAACACGCACCCAGGATTGGCTCTGTCACGTTACTTAAGGACACGCAGCCAGGCGGCGTAAATTCAGTTTGACCTATGTCACATTCCATATATTCAACCGAGGGAAGGCTGCAAGGAAAGAAGGCTGTGTATTAGCGACCAGTGAGAAACAGGACAAGACCAGAAGCACCACCTGATTTTGCTCCAGGTCATCAATTACATTCTTGAACACGGTCAAACCACCACTCCTCTCTCCTTCCCTTACCTGAGAGGGGATTAGGGGAGAACATCAAAGGCCCACCCACGGTTCAGTGTGTATTACAACAGCTCCATCCCTGCTTTAAGGGCAGTGTCCAGAGTGATGACCAGAGGTGGGACAGATCAGTGTATCCCACACTAATTGAGCACGCCGAGCTCAGACATTCCAGATTTAGGAACATCTTTATTCTAAGCACACAGTGGGTAACAGAATAAGCTTTGACACCTTGCTTTGCCAAGAATCCTCAAAGCCATGAACAAACTGTAACCCACTACGTGTTTTCAAGCATTGCAACTCCCAGTTCCTTACTGAACTGCTCCATGCCCAACTAGTTCACACACTCCAAGACAGCAAATTAGAAGCATTTCAATAGAAACTCTCCAGTCATCACTTTTTCTGAAAGGAACTCAAGACAATGATGCGATTTTTCCAAGTTGTTGTTTGCTTGTTTATTTTTAATATTTTAAATTTTAAAATTTTATTTCAGTCGTAACATCTTCATCTAGGAATCTTGGCAGTAGTTTTTTTCCTTCTCCTAAATCCCATGCAGCACATAAAACCCGTGGAACGCGCACAGACTCACCGGTTCAGTAGCAGATTAATCAGGTATCTGTTAAGCGTTGACTTCCCAATGTTTTTGGGGCCACACACCAGAACCACAGGGACACCTTCCTCTTCCGCTGGAAAAGCAAGCGCACTCTGACATTGACCGATGCTGTCAGACAGTGGTGTTCACACAAATTTGCCAAGAAAAAAAATACCCACAACGCCCTATAGACTCTGGGGTCTAACTAGGATATATTTTAATTAAACAGAAAAGAATCTGTTTGAAGAGAAGTGTATCAAGTGTAACAGAGTAAAGGGAAAAGGCTCCTGGAGCACTGCAGTTTGAGCATGGATGAACTCCAATGGCTCAAAGTGTTTCACGTGCTGCTCAATAAGCAAGGGGGTGTTTTTTTCCACCTGTTACACGGAACAAAACAAGGGTTCTGATGTCAGACTGTAAGCGCCTTCACAGCCACGAGCAGGAGAGGCACAAACCCACCCAAGGGAACGCATGAACTCACGACTCTGGGTGTTTCTGAGAAAAACACGACCCTGCAGCAGTGCCTGTCCCGGGGAACGCTGCCCCAGCTCTAACTCACGAGAAGGCTTGTGGATCTCCTTCATTTGGGCTTCCACAGCACCCAGTCTTGCCTTTCGCTGGCCACTCACCACAGCATGCCTGGATCAGCTCCTCCAGCGCCAGCACCATGCTCTCTGACACCAGCAGCCCGCGCTCGGCGCTGCACTGCACGATGCCCACGGACGCCAGCACCGCATCCTCAGGGGTGAAGCTGGACTCTTCCTTTTTCTAGGAGAGGGTGTAAAAAAGCTTAGAGCTGCGTGCGTGAGGCCCCATGGCCGCGCTGAGGGCACTGCTGGGCGAGCTGGGGCGCAGCGGGCAGGGTCGCACCGGGGGCTCGAAGAGCTGGGAAAGCAGCGGGTGGCTGAGCAGGAACCGCGTCACTGGCGTGTCCAGGTGCTGCAGCAGCACCAGCGCGCACTCGGGCGAGAACCGCGCCATCAGCTTCATCCGCGCCTCTGCGAGGGGGGACAGACAGGGCCGCGCTCAGACCCACAGCGCCACGCACAAAATGGCGGCCCCGCACCGCACTCAAAATGGCCGCCGTCCCGCACCGCCTGCGACACGGCGGCCGCCCCGCGCCGCACAAAATGGCGGCGGCCCCGCACCGCCCGCGAAATGGCGCCAGCCCCATGCGGCGCGGCTCCCGCCGCTCTTCCTCTTGGCGGCGCCGCTCCCCCGTCCCGCACTCCCAGCGTTTCCACACTCCCGGCGGCTCCGCGCTCTGTCCCGCACAGCTCATTCCCCCCTCCTCGCACTGCCGGCAGCCGCGCTTCCCCCCTCCCCCCCTCCCGGCGGTCCCGCATGGCTCTCCCGATCACACACCCCCGGCAGTCCGTCTCCCCTCGCACTCCCAGCGGTCCCGCACGGCTTCCCGTCCGCATACCGCACTTACCCCGCCTCCCCGCAGTGCTCCCTTCACCCCGCACTCACAGCAGTCTCGCATGCCTCCCCGCCCCGTCCCGCACTCTCCACTTCCTCATCCCGCACCCCGGTCCCGCACTCACGGCGGCGCACGCGGTGTGCTCGCAGGGCAGCGCGGGCGGCGTTGCGCAGCTGCCGCGGGTCCCCGTGCGGGCGCGGTGCGGGCAGCGCCTCCATGGTGAGCGCGCAGTGCGTGGCGGGCGCGAAGAGGCACACGGGCGGCTGGTGCGGGGCCAGCGCGAAACCCAACACCCGCACCGCGCCATGCAGGCACCGCAGCCCGCACTTCCCGGAGAAGCTCAGCGCCTGCGGGGGGAGAGAACAGTGAGTGGCGAGGGGTGTGTGGAGCAAGTGTGAACTCCGCACCTCCCAGAGCAGCTTAGCCTGCGGGAATAGCCCAAACTCCGCACCAACCCCTCACCGCACCTCCTGGAAAAACACAGCACCTGCGGGAACAGTGCAGTGAGGGGGTGCGGAGCCAGGGAGAACGCCGAACCAACAACCCCGCACTTCCCGGAGGTGCTCGGCGCCTGCAGGGACAGCGCAAACTCCGCACCAGCCCCGGATCCCTCGTGCAGCCCGGCGCCTGCAGAGAGAACCCGGTAAGCGGCGGGGGCTGCAGGACCAGACCGATCCCCGCACCCATCCCGCACTCCGAAGCGGCCCAGCGCATCCGGCCCCCCCACCTGCCGCGGCGCCAGCAGCAGCACGGCGCTGCCTTCCGCCGCTTCCACGGCCGCCATGGGGGCTCGGGGCGGCGCGGGGTCCCGGCGGGGCGGCGCGGAGCGGGCGGCGCGAGACGAGGTGCGGCGCGGGCGGCGGGACGCCGGCATGGCGGGGCGCGGCGCTGCGCGGCGCCTGCCCGGGACCGCCCCGCCCCCGGCTCCGCCTCCAGACCAGCCCCGGCCCCCGGCCCAGCCTCCGCCTTCATCCCATCCCCTGCCCCGTTCCCCCCCTCAGACCTGGCAGAAGCAGCAGTTACTACGGCAAAAAGTACAATACTTTGATTTAAGCTAAAGTTTCACGTAAGTAACTGTATTTCTTTAAAGTCAGACAGAACGTCCCTCTGACAGCGCGGTTTTCCAAACGGTGTTTTTCCTGACACTGTTCTTAGAGAAACGCCAACGCCCTGTGTTCAGCACGGTCTGTGCTGAGCACCCGTGCAATCACCCCTGTTTGCAGACTGCAAGATTGGACAGAGCTGGCCCCAGAGCTCCAATGAGCAGACATTGGGCTGCTGTGAAGTTCGTAACAACATTAAAACCAGTCCTTCGAAACAAATAGAATATGCATAACATTTCTGGGAAAATTTATACATAGGCATGGCAATGGGAAATCAGTTCTGTCCCAGCTCTTGTCTGGTTACCCACGACTGACTGAATCAATCTCTCACGCGCTGCAATAAAGCAACCGCTTTCTAAAGATCCCAAACGAGTCTCGGAGAATTTATTTACCGGCACTTTGGGTACCGAGCCCCGCCCCACCCCATCCCCGTTAATAAGGGGCTCTCTCCCTCCGCCACTGCCGCCGCTCGCGATGCCGCTGCCCGCCCTGCTGTGCCTCTGCGCGGCTGCTGCCGCTGCCCGTTCGGCCCCAGGGCCCCCCAGACGGTACCGCCTGGCCGGGCTCTTCCCAATGCACGGAGAGCCACCGCCTGCTGCCCGGCCCGCGCTGCCCGCCTGTGACCGGTGAGACATGCCGCATACTGCCCCGCACAATGCCTGCCCCTTCCCTTCCCTTCCCTTCCCTTCCCTTCCCTTCCCTTCCCTTCCCTTCCCTTCCCTTCCCTTCCCTTCCCTTCCCTTCCCTTCCCTTCCCTTCCCTTCCCAGCTGCCCCGCACACCCCGTGTCTTACCTCACACACCGTCCTTGTCCCTGGCAGCGCCGCCACCTTCAAGAGTCACGGATACTGCCTGTCCCAAGCCATGCGCTTCACCCTGGAGGAGATCAACAACTCCAGCCACCTCCTGCCTGGCATCTCGCTAGAGTATGACATCCACGACACCTGCTCAGAGCCCGCCAGCCTCCGTGCCACGCTGCGCGCCCTGGCCCACGGTGACGGCACGGACATCCAGCTGCTTCCCTCCTTCCGACACTACCAGCCACGGGTGGTGGCCATCATCGGGCCCGACAGCACCCAGCTGGCCCTCACCACCGCCGCTGTGCTGGGAGTCTTCCTTGTGCCAGAGGTGAGGGCAATGAATTGAGGGTGGGCTTGGAGCTGAGGAGCCCTCCATGCTCACATTGGTCTGGGCCTCTTCCTGGGCACCGGCAGTTGCTGGGCAGGGTTTGCGGCTGGCTCACTGTCCCAAGGCTTCTCTGGTGACCAGTAACAGGACCTGACGGAATGGCAGGAAGATGCCAGGGGAGGGTGAGGTTTGACATTGGGAAGAGGTTCCTCACCAAGAGGGTGGTGGAGCTCAGGGAAGCAGTCACAGCACCAAGCCTGACAATGCCACACCAGCGTTTGGCCACACAGAGTGAATGTTGGGGTGTCCTGTGCAGGGCCAGGAGCTGGACTTGATGGTCCTTGTAGGTCCCTTCCAACTCAGGACATTCTGTGATTTTATGACTCTCGTGGCAGCGCTCGGCTCTAGGTTGCTGCCTGTACCGTTGGCTCTCAGGGTGCCACTGCCCGAGGGAGCACAGTCCCCTTTCTCTTGGCTCCTTTTGCAGATCAGCTATGAGGCCTCACTAGAGACGCTGAGCATGAAGCGGCGCTACCCCTCGTTCCTGCGCACCATCCCCAGCGACCGGCAGCAAGTGAAGGCCATTTTCCTGCTGCTGCAGCACTTCAGGTGGACCTGGGTCGCACTGCTGGGCAGTGACAACGTCTATGGCAGAGACGGCCTGGACGCACTCTACAAGCTGCTGAGCGCCAGCGAGGTGTGCGTCGCCTACCGGGGCATCATTCCCCTCCACAAGGACACCAGCAGCCCCGAGCTCCACAACCTCGCCAGGATCCTCATGGAGCTCAAGGTCAACGTCACCATCATCTTTGCCAACAAAGGAAGCGCCCACACGTTCTTTAAGGTGGTGGTCCAGAGGAACATCACTGGCATGGTGTGGGTGGGCTCCGAAGACTGGTCATTAGCACAAATGATCTGGCAGGTGCCTGGCATCCAGCGGATTGGCTCGGTGATTGGGATTTCAGTGGAGAAGACAGAGCCCGTGATGCTGGAACGCTTCAAGTCTTGGAAGGCAGCAGAGGAAAGCGCTGCGGCTGAAAGCGCCGGCAGCACAGGGGTGGACGGGGCACTGGGAGGGAGAGCCCAGCTGGAATGCACCCAGCGCTGCAGTGGCTGCCGCTTGCTCGCCACCGCCCCTGATGTGTATGACGCTCAGGCCTCCTTCAACGTCTACACAGCCATCTACGCTGTGGCCCACGGCCTCCACGACCTACTGGGCTGCGCCTCAGGCACCTGCAGCAACAGCACGGTCTATCCCTGGCAGGTAAGAACAATGCCAGGAAAGATCTTCCTTCTGGAAGAGGATCATTCCTCAAGGGAAGGATTTTCCCCCTGTGCCCAGGGGTTTTCTGTCCCTCTGGAAGGCTCCTTTTCCAGCTGAAGAGCCCTGTGGGCTTCAGCTGCCTGCAGAGTCCAGGCAGCCCAAACCTGGACCTGACCCTAGCCCTGGATCACACTCAGCCCCCACAGAAACCTGGGACTTCCTGTAGCCAGGCACACACTGGCTGTTGGGGCTGGAAAGAGGAGCCGGAGCAAGAAGCACCCCTCCCCAGGCCAAGGCACTGCGCTCATCAGTGGGAAGGGCTCTTCTCTTCTGTTTTACAGCTCCTACAGAAAATCAAGCGAGTGAACTTCACCCTGTACAACAGCCAAATCTCTTTTGATGCCAATGGAGACATTCGCAAAGGTTACAACATCATCATGTGGAACTGGAGCAGCCCGAGCTGGGCATTCGATGTGATAGGAAGGTTCAGTGTGAATCCCGACAGGCTGCACATGGACCAGTCCAGGATGCTGTGGCACACGGAAGATCGCCAGGTACTTACTGTTCTGTCTCTGAATCTTATTTATCCTCCTTGCCGTGCCAACGCTGCCAGCCCTGGGGTGCTGCCCCATAGCAGGATGAATACGAAGTAGTGGGGGAGGTGATCCACATCCTGAGCATCAGCTTTCATCCTGCAAACAATAAGCAGGGCACAAGAACTGAAAAGGCTCCCGATCCTACTTTTACCTTTCAAAGGTCTCATGTTCTGTGTAAGAAACACAATGTGGTGAGCTCTCGGCCCCAGCCCGGGCTCTGTTCACAAAGCCGGCAGCAGCCACGCACATGCTGGTGGGCCTGGGCCTGGTGCTCAGCGAGGCGCTGCGCTGCCTGACGCACACCTGCCGTGCTCCTGCAGGCTCCCACCTCGGTGTGCTCCCAGCCCTGCCAGCCGGGGGAGAAGCGGCTGCAGCAGACGCGCCACCGATGCTGCTACACCTGCGTGGCCTGTCCGCCAGGAACATTCCTGAACAGATCTGGTCAGTGCACCGGGGGGGGGGGGGGGGGGGGGGGGGGGGGGGCTCCCTCCCCTGCCCGCACCCCAATGTTTCCTCCTCCCAGCTCCTCACTTCTGTTCCCCCAGGCTCTCCCCTCTGCTCTCTCTTCCTCCCTGTGGTCTGTAAACCCTCTGAGCTGACCTTACCACGGTCCTGTTTGCCTTCCCGTGGGTATGCAAAGCTTCCCGGGAAGCGCTGCCACAGCCGGGCACCGCAGCCAGCGGAGCGGGGCCGGCACAGCCCCTTCTCCTGCAGCCACAGCACACCGGGTGTCCGGCCACACGGCCACTTCCTGCACCGCATCCTTTGGGAGGGAAATTCGGCCCTGTTATTGCCTTTGTGCTACAGGTGGCACTTGGGGCTTCCATGCCGTGCGGTCATATGGAAACATCCGCATGAAAATGTGTTCTGCCTGGGATAGGCAGCAGGAATCTCCTGTCTCAGAGTCACCGGCCACAACATGAATCCCCTTGCTGGCAGCTGTTCACTTGGCAGCCCTGGCCAGCACTGGGGATGAGGGGGTGGAAAGGGCCAGCTCAAGGTGACAGGGGGTCAACATCGCTGTCCCAGAGCTCTGCAGGTGGCAGGGGTCTGCTCTAGACCAGGCCCTGCCTTCACCAGTGGCTGCTGGACACACAAGGCTCTTCCCACTCGGCCCCAGCTCACCATGAGCTCTTGCTGCCCTGCCACCTCTCAGCCCAAGCAATGGAATTCTGGGAAGTCCATGGTGGGGAATTTTGGGAAAGGAGCCCCACACTCTGCTCCCCAGGGGCCTGGAAGCACCCAAGCCGAAGGTGCCAGATGCGAGGAGTGGGGAGCTCTGGCAGAGAGCTGGGGCTGTGAGGGTGGGGTGCAGCACCATGGCGGGTTATTACTGGGGCCCATGGTGCGCAAGGTGGCTGTGAGCTCCTGTTCCCCGCAGACCCTTACAGCTGCCAGCCCTGTGGTATGGACGAGTGGGCCCCGCCGAGGAGCGATGCTTGCTTCAACCGCACTGTAGAGTTCCTGTCCTGGTCCGAGCCCACCTCCCTGGCACTGCTGACCCCCACAGTCCTGCTCCTGCTGCTCATGGCGGTGCTGGCCATCCTCTTTGCCATCAATGCCTCCACGCCGGTGGTGAAGTCTGCGGGTGGGAAGATGTGCTTCCTCATGCTGGGCACTCTGGCCTGCGCCTGCAGCAGCCTCTTCTGCTACTTTGGGGAGCCCACCCGGGCCACCTGCCTGCTGCGGCTGCCCCTCTTTGCCATCAGCTTCACCCTCTTCCTCTCGTGCGTGGCCACACGCTCCTTCCAGATTATCTGCATCTTCAAGCTGAACACACGCTGCCCAGCGCTCTACAAGGCCTGGGTGCGGCGCCGGGGCGCGGTGCTCTTTGTGGCTACCAGCACAGTGGTCCAGGTGGTGCTGTGCCTGGCCATGGAGGCCGCTGGGCCCTCAGTGCCACATAGGGACTATGGCACGTCAGCTGAGCGCGTGCTGCTGGCGTGCGGCCGAAGCACAGCGGCAAGTGGGATGGTGGCCATTGGCTACACCCTGCTGCTCAGCACCTGCTGCTTCGCCCTCAGCTACGTGGGCAAGGACCTGCCTGCCAGCTACAATGAGGCCAAGTGCCTCACCTGCGCCCTGCTCCTGCACCTTGCTTGCTCTGCCGCTGTCTTCTGCACACAGGGGGCCTTCCGTGGGCGGAACGAGGCGGTGGCCTGGGTGCTGGGCAGCCTCTGCACGCTGGGCGCCCTGCTGGGTGGCTATTTCCTCCCGAAGGCCTTCATAATCGTGCTGCGGCCACGCCTCAACACCACCGAGCACTTCCAGATGGCGATCCAGCGCTACACACAACACCTGGCCGACGCCTGAGCCATGGGGGACATGGGGGGGAGGCAGACAGACCGACCCACCGCCTCCTGAGCCACCAGGGATGCGGGGGGGGGGAGGGCAACTCTGCCATAGGGGCCACTGAGGCCTGAGGTGCCGAAAAAGCCAGAGGACACGGAGAGCCCGTCCCGCCACCGCCTCAGCAGCCAAGAACGCCGAGGAGGTCCCATCTCCACCTCCTGAGCCTCTGCGGGACACCGAGAGCCTGTCACACCACGGTCTGAGCCTTAAGAGACGCTGGGGAGGCCCCACCTCCGCCCCACCTGAGCTGACGGGGGGTGCAATCCCCACCACTGGGGGCCGCAGAGAGCCCGACCCGGCCTGGCCTGAGGCAACGACAGCACCAGCGAACACCGAAACCCGTCCCACCACCTCCTGACACGCCGGTGCCGGGGTCGTCGCGCCCTCCGAGGTCTCACCCGGCGCCCCCCCGCCCCTTCCGGCGCCCCCCCCGCCCCCTTCCGGCGCGCCCCCGCCCCCTTCCGGCGCGCCCCCCGTCCCCGGCGCGCAGCTATAATGGCGGCGCGCGGGCGGTAGCGCGATGGCAGCGGCGCACAGTGTGCGGGTGCTGCGGGAGTTGAACCGGCAGCGCGCGGCCGGGCAGTTCTGCGACGCCACGCTGGGCGTGGGAGGCCGCGAGTTCCGCGCGCACTGGCCCGTGCTCGCCAGCTGCTCGCGCTTCTTCCGGGCTCACGGCCCCGGCGGCCCCGTGGCGCTGCCCGACGGGCTGGCCGACACCTTTCAGCTGCTGCTCGACTTCTTCTACACCGGCCGCCTGGCGCTCACCGCGGCCAACCGTGCGCGCCTGCTGGCGGCCGCCGAGCAGCTCGGCGTGCCCGACGCCGTGGCGCTGTGCCGGGCCTTCCGCCCCGCCGGGGGGACCGCGGGGCCAGGGGCGACGGTGAGGGAGTGGGAACAGGGGGCGAGCATGGAGCCGGGGGAAGCGGCCGTGGGGCAAGGTGGGACAGTGGAGGAGCCGTGAAGGGGCGGGGGGAGTCTGTGCCTTTGGAGGGGAACGGGAAAGGTAGGGGGAGTGGGCAGGGAGCTTGGAGCAGCGGTGCGGGTACAGAGCGCAGGGGGTGGTGCGTGAGTAGGGGACGGGAGGAACAATGGAGACACTGGGGAGCAAGTATGGAGCGCAGGGGGTCGTGACGGGGTAAGGGGGGGGCACAGGGATAATGGCAGCCCCGTGGTGCATAGGGGGACAGGGGACCGTGAGGGGGTGGTGTGGGGTTTGAGGGCGACACTGGGGAGTGGGCATGGAGCACAGGGAGGTGACAGTGCATGAAGGGGTAGGGGGTGCAGCCTGGTGGGGTGCCGGGGATGGGGGTCACGAAGGGGAGGATGGCGGTGGCTGGACACACAGTGATGGTCACCTGTTTCCTGCAGCTTGTACGTGAGGGGATGAGAGGGGTAACGGCCTAGCAGTGGAGAAAATGTGGAGGATGGGGTTATGGTGGCCCCACGGTGCACGAGGGGGTGGAGGGGTACAGGAGGAACAGCAGCCCCACAGCCCATTGGTGCGTGAGGGGACAGGGGGATGGCAAAGGAGGCAATGGTCAGGGGCGGGGTGACGGGTACCTGTTCCCCCCAGGCCCCGGAGGTGGCAGGCGATGGGCAGGTGGACGGCGGGGCAATTTCTGGGAAGAAGGCCCTGCGCAGCAAAAAGAGTCCCTCCCTGGGTAAGGCTCCTGGGACACCAGGGAGCGGAAAAGGTACAGCAGGGCCAGTTGAATGCCCCACATGTCATAAAACCTTCCTCAGCAAATATTACCTTAAAGTGCACAACAGGTAAACGCTCCGGCTTCTCCTTCCCCCTGCGCGTGTCTCACCGGGCTGGGCCCCTTCCCAGGGCAGGGTGGGCACATGGCTCCACTGCCAGTCCCTTGGAGAGGGAGGCCCCTCGACTCCAGAAGAGTCACTGCAAGTTGGGGAAGGGGGTTGTGCATCCCCAAAATGCTTCCGAGAGCTGCAGAGTCTGTCCTGGGCTTTGGCTGTTGGTGCTGTGGCCGCCCTGGCTCCCAGAGGTGGTCTTGGGGGGTCTCCAGGGTTGCACTGGCTGCAGGCGGGCAGTGGGAAACAACCCCAGGCTCTCACAGCCAGCCTGGGTCATGGGGAGTTTGCTGGGGTTGTGGGGAGCTCCAGGCACTTGAGATGCTCCAGGGCTGCTCACCAAGAGGGTGCGAGGTCCAGCTCGGCCCCTACCCCTGCACATGGGGGGTTTCATGGGGCACAGCGAGCATCCACACCTCGGCCACGTTCCTGTGGGACCAGCATAGCTGGTGTAAAACGTGGCTTTTGGGAGCGTTGGTGCTGGGGGTGGGTGTGTGTGTAAGAGCTGCCTGGTCCTTCCTTCTCCCTGCTCTTTCCCGGAATCCTTGCCAGGCCGGTTTGTGGGTTGCTGCGTGGAGCTGGCAGTGAGGGCTGCTCTCTGCTTGCGTTCCCTTAGGAAGCACACAGGAGAGAAGCCATTCGAGTGTTCCAAATGCGGGAAGTGTTACTTTAGAAAGGAGAATCTCCTGGAGCATGAAGCCAGGAACTGCATGAACCGATCTGAGCAGGTACCCCCAGGAAGCTGCCATAGTGCTGCATAGCTGCCCTTTTGTGGGAGTGGGATTAGAACCTCTTTCCGGCCACAGTCCATGTTCTGCTCAGATACCAAACAAAACCCTCTCGTTACAGCTGTGCAGTACGTGAATCGCAGCCAAGACCCTGCATGCCTGCAGTGAAAGGCAGCAGCTTTTGTCTGTTTTGTAGACACTGCTCATTTTGTCTGTCCTTTCCAAGCACTTGAGGGTGCTCTCCAGAGTGGAAATGATCCTGATGGCTGTGGGCACAGTTAAACATTGTAACTGAGCCCTGGCGCCCGAGTGCCAAGCACTGGTCTGGTCTGGGGGCATCCCACAGCCTCATGGTTCCACAGAAGCCAGTGCCTCCTGGTCTCTTGCAGGTGTTCAGCTGCTCGGTCTGTCAGGAGGGGTTCAAGAGGCGCGTTGAGTTGCGGCTGCACATGGTGTCGCACACCGGGGAGATGCCCTACAAGGTCAGCAGTGCCCGGGCTGGAGGACACAGGATGAACTGTTCCATTGTGGGGCAGCCTGCCTGGCAGAGCCGAGCGCACCAGCTCCGTTCCCTGGTCTGTGCAGCGCACTGAGGGGTCCCCATTGCTGCACCAGAACACGCTCCAGGGTGGCACCAGAGCGTGCTGTGTCAGCACAGTGCTGCCCTGCCTGCGTGACGCTGCTCTTCTGTCAAAGGGGCTGTTTGAGGGGTGGGAAGGTGACCCTTCTCTCCTGCCCCCAGTGCTCCTCCTGCGCCCAGCAGTTCATGCAGAAGAAGGACCTGCAGAGCCACATGATAAAGCTGCATGGCGCGCCCAAGCCCCACGCGGTGAGCAGAGTGGCAGCTGCGGGCTTCGGGGAGGGAATAACCTGCGCTGAGGCCTGTTGGCTCTGCTTGGAGCAGCGGGGAGATGCAGAGGCTGGAAATGGTGTTTTGGGGTGCAGGATCAGCCCTCAGTGTTCATTTGGCTGACAGACCCAAGTTCTGAGCAGTGTTTCGCTGCTTTTGGGCTGCCTCATCCAGTTGCGCCCTTGGAGCTGGGGTATGGCTGCAGGAGGGCCCTGGAGCAGTGGCAGAGGGATGGGGCCGCTGCAGGCGCGTGCTGTGAACGGCACCTGCCGAGCTGCCTGACCCCGCACTCTCCTGTGGCCTTGCAGTGCTCAACCTGCTCCAAGTGCTTTCTGTCCCGGACAGAGCTACGCCTGCACGAGGCCTTCAAGCACCGGGGAGAGAAGCTGTTTGTCTGCGAGGAGTGCGGGCACAGGGCCTCGAGTCGCAATGGCCTGCAGATGCACATCAAGGCAAAGCACAGGTACGGCGCGGCCTGTGTCTTCCCTCCTGTCGTCCTCCCTCCTGTCAGCCAGGCTCCCTTGACTGCCCTTCCTCCCCCGTGAGCCTGGCTGGGTGATGATGGCAGAGCAGCTGCAGGAGCTGTGAGGCAGCATTTTTGGGCCTTCAGATACATTAGTGTGAGCCGGGCTGCAGTAGCATTTAATTACAAGACTGCTGGGAAAGGAGCAGCTGCTAATTGAGGGGTTGGAGGTGGCCAAGGCAGTGATGGTGACGTTTCTCCTGCCTGCAGGAACGAGCGGCCCTACGTCTGCGAGTTCTGCCACCACGCCTTCACGCAGAAAGCCAACCTCAACATGCACCTCCGCACGCACACTGGCGAGAAGCCCTTCCAGTGCCACCTCTGCGGCAAAACCTTCCGCACGCAAGGTACGGCCCGGGCACATAGCAGGGGTTGCGAGTGCTGAGCTCTGGAATCTGGGACCACCGGAAAGCAGTCGTGCTTTGAGACCTGGCTTCCCCCAGGGAGCCACGCCACGGTCTTGTCAGCGTGTGGTGACCCTGTAGAAGGCGCCTTCCCGTTATTTCCATTGCCCTCATGGCACAAAACCGGGAAGGAATTGCTGGCTCTTCCCCAGTAACACTCAGCCTGGAGCAGCAGCTTTGCAGCCTCCCCGTCCCTGCACCCATGGTCTGTGCTCTGCGCGGTGCATTCCTGCACCCGAGATCGGGGGGATGTGCCAGCACGGGGGGCATGTGCCGCACCACTGACTGGCGGCTGCTCCCCTCTCTCCGGCCATGACCGGCAGCGAGCCTGGACAAGCACAATCGGACACACACCGGGGAGCGCCCGTTCAGCTGTGAGTTCTGCGAGCAGCGCTTCACAGAGAAGGGGCCGCTGCTGAGGCACATTGCCAGCCGGCACCAGGAGGGGAGGCCACACTTCTGCCAGATCTGCAGCAAAACCTTCAAAGGTAACGGCCCTGCACTGCCCTGCAGCCCCCTGGAAGCTACCCTCTTTTCCGTGGTGCGAGCATGCGCGGTGCTGCCGCCAACAGCTCTCGCTTCCCTTGCAGCTGTTGAGCAGCTGCGCGTCCATGTGCGCCGGCACAAAGGCGTGAGGAAGTTCGAGTGCACTGAGTGTGGCTACAAGTTCACACGGCAGGTGAGGCCTCCCTGGCTCCGGGGCCATGGAGTGTGGTGTGCCGGGGGAGCTAGCCTCACCTGGGCCCTCATCCTGTCCTGTCCCTTTTCAGGCTCACCTGAGGCGCCACATGGAGATCCATGACAGAGTGGAGAACTACAGTCCTCGGCAGCGGAAGCTGCGCAATCTGGTCATTGAGGACGAGAAGGCGGTGGTGGTGGCCCTGCAGCCGCCAGCGGAGCTGGATGTAGGCTCGGCAGAGGTGATCGTGGCATCCCCGTCCCGTGGGTCCCTGCCCGAGCAGATCCCCGTGCAGAGACACTGCGCCAATGAGAGCTTTTCTACAGATGTGATCGAGCAGTCGCTCATCATCACCACAACGATTCCCTAAGACTAAGAGACTGTGCGACCGCCCGCGTCTTTCCTGCCAAACCCGCACAGTGTTAGGCTGGAGCCCCTCTGGCCACGCTGCTGTGCCCCAGGTTGTGCCCCTGCCCCTTCCCTGCAGAGCTTCCCACCCCAGGTGCAGGGGAAGGGTCACAGCGACGTCACCACCAGGTCTCCAGTGAAGAAACAGACGTGAAGGTCCTCGGAATGGCTGCTTCAATAAACGTGTGTGCACTGCATGAGGCAGGTGTGGCTGATGGCTTGTGTGTCACTTTTTTATTGAGCTCAAGTGCTCATTTACAGGTGCAGGGCTGGCTGGCACATGATTCCCCTTTCCCTGGTGCCAGTGGTTCTTCCCCTGGGTCCGAACGCTCGTTATTAAAGCTCACCTTCCCCACCAGAGCGCGGCTCTGTCACTTCTCTTATCGCTTCCCACAAGGATTGTCTCCTGCGTTAAATTTGTGCCTTATTTCTTCTGTTTGTTGAGCTTCTGCCAATGCTGCTGCTTTACTTCACTGAATGTGGGGGCACAAGCCCCTCTGTTACTTAATGAACCATGTTGTCACGAGGAGCTGTGCAAAGCTCCAGGCTCTGGGGTTCAGGTGTGGAGATTTGTGCATGAAACAAGGGGATCCTGGGTGTCCCCAGGGTGAGGTGCACCTGTGTGCCCCGAAACCACAACTGTGCTCTCTCCCTTCCCCCTCTTTTCCTCACCGAGAAGTCTCCGGTCACGGTGCCGCAGTGAGGACGCGCTGTGTGACCCATCATTCGCAGGATGTTCGTGGCACACGGTTTATTTAACTTGACTGCTGCAAGTAGATTTAAAAACAAACCATGAGACTAAAAATACTGTAAATGCTGAAGGCCTTTGTTTCAAAGGATGGTGCTGGAACTGTACTCAGCGATTCAGACACAATGAGTTCTACAAAAAATAAATATGGATCGGGAGCTCCAGCCGGGTGGGGCTGCGGGTATGGCCGTGAGCGCGGTGGCACCAGGCAGAGCGTTCGTTAGTGACAGCTCAGCACAGATACCTGGGGCTGTGGCACGGGTTCAGCCGTGCAGCATTCACCATCCCTCCCGGGCACAGCATGGGACTCCCAGAGATGGAGGAGACACCCTGGATTGTGGCTCCTCATTCCACAGGGGTCCAGCTGCATCCCAACACGTGCTGGCAATGGCTCCAAACCATGGAGCTGCTGTAGGTGGGCACAGCCCCTCCGCTGGGGTGCGGTGGCTTCAAGGCACTGTCAAGATTTCAGAGTCGGTGTCGCGAGTGGCTTTCCCGTGTTCCACAGCTGAGGAGCGCGACACGAAACAACACTGAAGGCAAACGGGATATTTTTAAAGCTGTGAAGACGCTGATAATGCAGAGAGGGGGTTCCGGCACCACTCATCCCTGTGGCAGGCAGGAGGTCAGGTACGCAGGCTTCCACCTCTGAATTACCCTTCAACTGGAATAGTGTTCCTTTTGGTTAGAAACGGAAGACGGACAAAACGAATGCATCCAGGCACCACCTTTGCCACTCCCACGCTTTGCGGTTTTCCCGAAGGCACGGCTCGTTCCGCAGTTTCAGTTGAAGAAATATTCCTAGAGCAAACCGCAGGCAGTGGTCACTTGAGGCTAAAGGCAAATCGTACACAGGCCAAAAGAGAACCAAACTCCAAACAAAACAGAAAAACCCTAACTGAGCTACCTTGTACTCCACAGCACTGGCTGACTCGATACCTTTGCCAAAACAGCCTGGCAGTGTCTTCCACCCACCCAGATCCTGAGGGCTCCTGCAGAGTGGAGGCACCACAGGCGCAAGACCTCTCAGCAGATCTGGAGTTCCCTCACACGAAGGGATGCAATTTTGCTTGGAGTGATCAAACCCTGCCAGCAGTTCTACAAGCCGACGGTGAATGCCCCAAGGAAGCCATGCTCTCCTTTCCCAGCAAGCTGGGTTTTGTCTAAACCAGGACAAGACTGCTCAGCTCCTTCTCTGCGGCGCAGAACACACCCTCGCCCTCGCTGCGTGGGGCCATCTGCCCACCCTGGCGCAGGAGAACCAGCAGCAAACGGCCCTTGCCACAAGCAGCAGCTCTTCCTGCCGGGTTCAACTCAGCTTCCCACGAGCCCTGGTGCAGGGGAAATGCAGGGAAGGCAGCCCGGGAACTGCTGCTCCAGCGAGCCAAAGGGGACCGTGCTACCCCTTCCCTCTAAAGGAGGGAGCAGCCAGGGTGGTCAGAAACAAAAATGATCTGGTGTGGGAACGTGGGTAAAAGATAAATAAGGGTGTTTCTTCCTAGGAGGAGAAAGTGCTTTGCTGGGAAGGGCTGGAAAACAAATACCGGAAAAAAATTTAAATGCTGCAATTAAAAAAAACAAACCCTAAACACCGGAACACAGGGAGAACTGGAGCTCAGACACAGGGAAAGGGGGAGCTTCATAACCCAGCCTTGGCGAGATCCCTGCTACAGGACCCCTGTTCCTCTGCAGGCAGGATGGGAACTGGCAGTGGCAGGAAGGGCCATGCTCGCATACCAGCCCCTCTGCCCTGACAGCCAGCCCTCTGGCCACGCAAGGGAAGGCAGGCACAGGTCTGTCCCAGGACCACAGCACTGTCCGGCCAGACAGACCCCTCCCTGCCAGACAGACCCCTCCTGGAAAAGAACCTGCAGGAAGGACTTTGGTGGCAGATGAAGCGTTAGGGGTGAAGGAGCTGCAGCAGAAGGCATCTGGGCAGAAGCTGTAAGCTGAGACACTGCAACGACGTTTAGGGCAATCACTTTCCTCAGAGTTCACCCCTCAGGTCTCCTCTCCCACCCTGGAGAAGGGCTGAGGGATGGTGCAGCGAGGTCATACTCTCTGCCAGCTGGGGCTCTGCAACAGCACAAGCATCGTTCAGTTCTCACCCCCTCTGTGACCCAGTACAGTTCTGTTTCCAGGCACTGGTTTGCCTCTGCCTTCTCTCAAAGCAACACGGGCTCTGGACAAGGAACAGCGGGGATCAGTGCCTGCCCCGCTAATGAAGCTCGTTCAGGTTCTGGTTGTGAAGGTTTTGGTTCTGCCTGTTCAGGTCGATGGTGTTGTCCAGTGTGATGCCATCGTCCTCTGGCGTGGTTTCTGGCATGAACTGCCGGAATATGCTGACGCTGCCATGCCAGAAGATGGGCTCGGGCAGTCGGCCCACCACACTCCACATTCGCGTCTCGGGGTCATAGGCTTCCAGGACGTCCGAGAGTTCAAAAGTGTTATCGTAGCCACCGGAGACGTAGAGCTTCCCGCCCAGCACGGCCACGCTCCCCCCAACGTGAACCTATGATTTAAAAGAGCACAGAGCAATTAGAAAGGGGCTTTTCCCAGTCAAGCAGAGGATAGAGAGGCCTGTGCATTGTCCTGTAGAGCCTGCTTGAACGGGGCTCAGCACCCACCAGCCCCAGGCTCTGGACCAAGGCTCCTCCAGCACCAGGAGCAGACAGTTCTCCAGCTCACGCCTGCTGGGCTGAACTCCCGGCTGCGCAGTCGCAGTCAGGGATATTTTCTTCCAGGTGACTGCACTAAACTGCATACCGTGTGCATGGGGTGAGAATCTAAACAGCACTTCATTTTCCAAAAGTAAATCAAGCTGGGTTTTAATACTGACAGGCACCCTGTAGGTGGGTAAGCGTCCTACCTGAAGCATGGCAGGGATCTTATCCCACTCGTTCTTTCCTGGATTGTAAACATCCACTTCAGCCGAGTCGTCTCTGGGGAGATAACACAAAATTACTCTTCTGTGTTCTAGAAGCCTCTTGCCTGCAAAGGCTGAGACCCACAGCCCGGAACGCCGCCCCAAGCCCTTCTGCTCCAATCCTGCTATGCGTATTGGAGACCAAGGGGCTCCTGTACAGAGGCGCAGCTCTTGATGCACATCGACCCTGCTTCCTTGGGACAGCTCAGAACCAGAGCTGGTGCCTTGGGACACGGGACCTGGGAGCCAAATGCTGCTGCTCCGCATCTGTACTGGAAGCACCACTGTCACCACAGCAGCTGGAGGGTCAATCACTTCCAAGGATGAAGTGAAAGTCCCAAAGGACTGGAAGGGAAAGGAGGGGTAAAGCTCTCAGCACATTAAGCTGGTGATGGGCAGGGCCTCCTCTCCCATCCCAGGGTCAGCTCCCACAGGGACATGGCTGAGGACTGAAACCTCGGGCTGAGCGGTGTTTAGGGTGGTAAATCGAGTCCCACTGGAGGGGATCGTCAGGCAGAAGCTTCAGTCTGAGCTATTTAAAACTAAGCGAAAAATGAGTCCGTGACTTTGATCCTTAATGGATTCCTCTGTCCTCCAGATATGATCTTATAGCTTACACGGGGCAGTAGCCCATGTGGAACGAGGGGAGGAAATTCTGATCTTGATCATCTCCTCAGAAACTCCTGCAGATGCGCAAGTGATGGGAAATTCTTATGTCTCAATCACCGGGCTGCTTGCCCAAACCCAACTGAACCAAACGAAAGCTCTTGGGTCGAAGAGGCTGCTTTGTGAAAAACCAAGAGTAGATGAAAACAGGAAAGTGTCTGGAGGCCATCACAGACGTCGATGTTTGCTCAAAGTCAGCAGAACCAGATGAACCGCTCCAGTGCTAGCGTGCCTTTCTGGTTATTTTTAATGAAGTGGATAACCGAAGTGTTTGTGCCACAAGCACGGCTTTGATGGGCAATCAGGTCCCAGTTTGGAAAGGTGGTTAAAAATAGTGACCAATCATTTCATCTCCGGCACTGTTATCTCTGCTGAGAGGGAGGATGCCCTCCCGGCGCTAGGGTTTAACGTTTTCTTGGAGCTTACTGGCTTATTAATAGCAACAAGGGGGGGAACCAGAAGCCAAGAAAACCGAGAAGTCTAATTCCAAGCCGCGCTGCTGACTCCAGCCAGATTTACACCTGGCTATTCCCAGCCCTGGACTTTGCTCCTGGCATTTTTGCACAATTTTAAGCGTAGCTCTTTGAGGTCGAGCTACAACGGACACGAAGGAAAGAGGAGCAAGGCACCAAGGGAGCACTGCTGCTCCTCTTTCCCAGCCCCATGCTCTCCTACGACTGCCCACAAAGACCGAGCCCCTTCCCAGGAGACCCTGGGTGGCGGCGGCGCCACTGCTCACCGTATGAAGTACATGAGGCCGTTGAGGGTGACGGTCTTTGGGGCGAAGGACCATGGCGGCAGCTGCCCGCAGCTGACGAGGGACCAGAGGTCGCTGTCGGGGTCATAGCACTGCATCACCATTGACTCCTTGCCCGCCAGGGAGCCGATGGCAAACAGCTTGCCGCGGCAGGAGGTGGTGGAACAGTTGTCCATGGGGTATGGCATGGGCTGCAGGGCCTCCCAGCTGTCCACCGTGTGGTCATAGCGTTCCGTGCTGTCGGAGGCGATGACGTAGAGTAGCCCATCCAGGACCGTGGAGCTGTGGTATTCTCTGGCTTTCAGCATGGGTGACACCTCTGTCCACTCGTTCACGCTGGAATTGTACCTCCAGACGCAGTCATAGAGCCTCGAGCCATCCGACCCCCCTGCAACAGCACACAGTTCAGAGCCTGGTTTTGCACTGGGAAGTACACTGGGGCGGCACAGAGAGGGCTTGGCTCAGGACAGGGAACTTTGCTGTCTCCCAGCTGCACTTTCTGAACACCCATAGGCGCTTCTCTGCTCCTCAGGGCTGTACGCTATAAAAATACCTTGGTGCTTGGGACCACAGTGCCTGAGAGGTTAAAAATCCACTGTGGTTTTAAGTATAAAATTCACTGTGAGGGCTGTAACAGCATTTTTGCACTGTTCCTTTCCCAGCAAGCCAAAAAGGATTCCCTATTGTTATTCCTAGACAGCACTCAGCACCAGTGCAGACTGAGTGTCCTGGGTTTGACCACCTCCACCCTTCTAAATAACCGTACTCTCTCCCATTTTCCTGCTCTGATGCTGGATTTCCAGAGGCTGCTCTGACGTGGTGGAGACCAACACTCGCAGCACCTGGCTGCCCAGCAGCACAGAAACTCCCCAGTCCTGCTCGCGCTATGACACTGACACCAAGCAGAACGACTGATGATCCCTGCCAGCAGCAGCCTCGCCAACCCATGGGGCTCCTTACAGTACTGGCACCCCCAGACCTGCCAGGATTGCTTCAGGAAGCTCCCACGGCATGTAAAGGTGTCCCTATAAACAAGCTGTGTGCAGCCCATCATTTTTACAGCCCTGTCCTTAAAAGGAGAGCCTGGTTTTCTGCTCCTGATGAGAGAGTGGACAGTTTTCTATCCCCTGCATCTGACCTGCCCTTCACACCTCTGTCAGTGTGTCCCACACACCTGGGACAGGCTGTTTCGCAGCGCCTGGAATCCCAGCCCTCGGTTTGCTACGGCTGCCGCAGGGCAGCTGTGACAGCTATGGGGACGTAGTTCAAAGGAGGCTCCTAGATGCAGACCAACAGCGAGATTTACACATCCATGTCACCTTGACAGGAGTAATTATAGCTTGAGCGCACAGCGAGGAGGCAGGAGACGTGCTGGGAAGGTTCGGTGACTCAGGCGCTGGCTGGCTGTGGGGCCGGGGTGTACAGACATGCCTCAGCCGCTCGGCTTGTGATTCAGGGGCTCTGGACCCAAACCCCGTCTTCGCAGCCAGAAACTCAAAACCCTCTCAAGTCCCTGCTGTCACCCTGAGCAGGCAGTTAGAAACTCCTAGCAGTGAGAGCTATGACTCCTGCCCACGTGCCCGGGAACGTTACTCATGGCAAAATACCTCCTGGACTGAGCCCAGCTGCTGAGCCCAGTGCCAACCCCAGAGCCACAGAATCACAGAATGGTTTGGGTTGGAAGGGAACTCAAAGCCCATCCAGTTCCTCCCACTGGATCAGGGGGCTCAAAGCCCCATCCAACCTGGCCTTCAACACCTCCAGGGACGGGGCAATCACCACTGCTCTGGGCAACCTCACAGTAAAACATTTCTACCCAAGATCTCATCTCAATCTTCCCTTTTCTTTCTGAAAACTGTTCCCTCTTGTCCTCTCCCTGCACTCCCTGATCAGGAGACCCTCCCCATCAGTCCCCAGCCCTGTATTCAGGCTGTGGCCATACTGAGCCCGAGTTGAGTTTCAGACTCTCTGATACCTCAAGAAAAGCCAAGCCTTGCTGCCAGAACCTACGCGTTCCTAATGGAAATCTCAGTACCGGTGACTCTGTGCCCTTACCAGTGACGTAGATGTCATTGCCCAGTGCAGCAACGCTGTAGCCCCCGCCCAGGTGCTCAGGGAACTCGGCCAGGTAGCGCCAGTGGCCGGTGCGTGGGTTGTAGCAGTCAACGGTGACAAGCTCGTCACAGTCGCGGTCGCAGCCACCAACAAGGACGAGGATCTCGGCGAGGCCGGTGGAGGGCCGGGGCCGCATGCGGGCACAGGGGCCCCGGTCGTGGCGGTCAAGGCGGGCGGCCTGGAAGTCGCGGGCCTCGCGCAGGAGGCGCAGGCAGGGTGGGCAGCGGGCCACGAGTGGCTCTCCCTCCACGTGGGCCAGCAAGTAGAAGCGGCGCACGAAGGGCAGGCGCACGTGGGCCAGGAGCTGGGGCAGCAGTGGGGCGCGGGCGGCAGGGTCGACGCGCACCCAGCGCAGCGCCAACTGGAAGGCAGCCTCCTCCTTGGGGATGCAGAGCCCGTCATCCCGCAGGTAGGAGAGCAGGCGTGGCAGTGGCAGTCGCTCCAGCTGGGCGCCCAGCTCGCCCACATGCCGCAGGATGAAGCGGTGGGCGGCAGCTGCCAGCTCGGGGCAGGCAAAGGCCTCGGCGAAGTCCTGCATGTCCAGGGCATTGGCGGGTTCCAGTTGGCGTGCCAGCCAGGCACCGCAGGCCTCCTTGACAGCAGGGAACTGCAGCAGGTCGGCGGCGCGCAGCAGGCGCTCGGCGATGTCAGGGCCCAGCCCACCCACCCGGCCGGTGTAGGCGAAGTCGAGGAGGCGTGCCAGGCACTCCGGCTCCACACCGTGCAGCCGCACGCGCTCGGCCCGTGCCTCGCGCAGCGCCCCACCGAACATGGCGCGGAAGTAGCCAGAGGCAGCGGCCAGGACAGCACGGTGTGCCCCGAACTCCCGGCCACCCGCTACCACCGTCACATCGAGCAGGCTCCGCTCCGCACGCAGCGCGCTCAGCCCCCGCAGCAGGGACACCGCGTGCGCCGGCTCTCCTGTCACCGCTGCCGCTGTCCCGCAGTTGCCACCGGTGCTCGCCGCCATGCCGTGCCTTTGGGAGAGCGCTCGCTGCGTCAGCCCCGAGAGCAGCTGGGGAGGGCAGAGGGAAGGCAAGAAAAATGAAGGAAAAAGGTGAGTCACCAGAGGGAGAAACGTCCTCTCCAGAGGTGGGGAAAAACTAAAGAGCCTTGGGAAACACCCTCTGTCCCCGTCCCCCGGTTGCATAACCCGCTGGCAGCTGCTCCCCCCCCCCCAGCCTACGGATATTTTTAACACCCTGAGCTGAGGTTTCCCGGGATTAGGCGGCTCTGGGGGCTACGCACACCGGAGAGCTCCGGGGGACGCCTCGGCAGGGAGCCCGGCGGGAGGGGACGGGGCGGGTAGCGGGGAGAGAGCTCGGCTCCCTGTCTGTGCCGGGGCTGGGCCCCTCGACCAGGAGGGGAGCAGGGAGATCGCGATACCCAAAATTCCTCTTTCTGTAATAGTAACGACGTCTTGTATCAACGGGGGAGGCCCTGCCCGGTCCCGGGGATTTCCCTCACCTGCTCACCGACCCCCGCCCGTTCGCAGCCTCCGCGGACCCCGCGGGGCAGCCCCGGAGGCTGAGCGGCCACAGCTATCGAGACTGTGCCCTGTCCCGCTCCTCCCCCCGCGCCCCTCACGATACGGTGCCCGGGGCTCACCGCTCCGCTCCGCAACGCCCCGGCCCGGCCCCGCCCGGTTCCCGCGCCCCTCGCGCAGGCCGGAACACAACTTCCGTCGGCCTCGCGCGCGGCGGAGCACAGCTTCCGGGAGCC